>SDWI01000967.1:166703-214828 GCA_009193005.1 Lamellibrachia luymesi | reverse complement strand
TCAAGCCTGGTTGTTATAAAAAGTTGACATAATTGGAACAAAGTGGTAAAATTAAAAACGATTGTCTGTACGGCTTGCCATAAATATAGGTCGAATTCCTTCGGTTTCCTCGACTCGCGCGACATGGTTCAGACGTTCAATATTCGTAAGTTTTTGACTCAAAACAACTGTTTTAATAATTTGTTTGCATTGAATAAATGAAGTAGGTCTTGCTGATTTGGTATATCGATCTCTTACACAAAATGTTTCTTCAGATTTTTTTTTAAACGGCGTATTCTATTAAGTAGGTCGAAAACTATATCGCCCAGTATACTGGTTCCGTTTCTAGTAGCGCATGCGCACTGGTATAAGGGACCGGTTATTATGCAAAGCAAGAGACCGGTTATAATGTTCTCTAATGGCGGCTATTTATGAAATCTTTTCTGTGTGACCGATAAATGCACTCATAAATAATTATTTGGAGCACATTTCTTCAGTTTCTTGACGCCTAAGTGTCGGTTGTATGTCACGGAACACATATGTGAAACGGTTAGTGTGTATCAATTTTAAAACTTAAGTTATTAGTTCCGTAGCCATTTGGCTACGGAAAGCCCAAATTGGCGAGTTAGTAAAACCCGGTGTTGACTTTCGCCCCAGAGACGAAGAGTGGGTCGAACAATTTTGCCTACGTCGCCCCTCGTTTCGCTCCTCCGGCGCTTCATACATTACCTTGGACCCCCCCCCTTTTATAAATCCTGGATCCGCCCATGTTATGTATGTTAGTATAGCGGCGTAAAATGTTAAAATGCATAATTTGAAATGATGTTCTTATCTTTCAAACTTAGTTTGTTATTTACTGTAACTCTTACGCGTAGCATTCTCTTTATTTATAAAAGTCGCATTTAAAAATTCGTAATTCCCTATTCAGACGCCTTCGCCACAACAGTGGCGCCTCGTGGTGAAAATGGTGTAGACCTGTTTGGTAAAGACAAGTCTAAATGCATATAGGGAGACAAATCCAAAACGTCATATTTTAGACTGAATGGCAGCATACTTCAGTTTATTGTTCACATTTATTGGGTATTCGTGTCTATGATGTCATTGTTTTCGAAAGATGTAATCGTCTAGGATCATTCACGCTATGATGGGAGCGCTACTCTAAAAATTGCAACAATGAAACACCCCTATGAAATGCAATAATAGTATTGTCCATCATGGTTCCCGTCATAACATGGCGGGTGTTGTCTTGTAATGTGCTCGACGTACGTAACAAAATGCTGTTATCAGATTAACTAAAAGGTAAGTAATGGCGTACACCTTGACAACTGATCACATGAATGTCCCACGTGTATCACAGTTCAGTTGACGCGTATCATTCACATAGATTGCTGTGACAAAACGATTTACACTCCAAGACGGCAGCAGTTTGTCCGTGCAGTGACAGTGTCGGTGTGTGTGGCGGCCGGCCGCAGCCTCCTGGCCCGAGGGTTGGGTTTGGAGTAGGCATGGTGAAACGCTCCAGTAGGGGCGTAGTTCCCAGCTTGGCGATCGTACAACGTCTGACCTAACCATGAAAACAACGACGTTTACCATATACCTTAAGCTAGCCGCACACCGCCCGATTGTCTACGCTGCGACGCATCTCAACCGTCGTAGCCCAATCGCGTATGATCGTAAGCTTACGACTGGCCTACGACTGACCGCCGCACACCGCTACGATTGTTCACAACTGAATATATACACCTGGCGTTATTCTTATAAAACACTGGCCGCCACCTTTCTGTTTGTATCCGAACTTCAATAATATTGTGCAGGCAGTTGCCAACGTTTTAGGGATATGCGTCATCAATAGGTTGCTGAAACGGAGACGAAACAGGGACAAGAAACGTAGGGTGTGCCACTCCTTCTTGGTGCAGGCTTGGACAGTCTCGAGAATTGTGTTCTGAGTGATATTATTTGTTTGCTGACGTCATTCACTGAAATTTACAAATATACATTATAATATAACATGTGTGTAGGTCTGGGAAGATCAACAACTCCAATAACAATTATCATTGCGTAATGATTCCACACGAGTTGGGTAGCTGTCAGTAGCGATTTACGTGGCTAGCCATAAATCCATAGTATAGGCCCCTACGCTGGGTTGGGGAAGCGATGTGTGCGTACACACACCCCCACTGAGGCTAAAGAGTTCCGCTTGAGGGTAAAGAGTTCAGTTCAAGGGGTGCAGTTAGAGTTTTTTGGGGGTCTCAAGGGGGTACAATTGGAGGTTTTTGGGAGACTCAAGGCAAGGGGTGCTGTTGGAAATCTCAGGGCCCAGGGGGGTACAGTTGGACGTTTTTAGGAGCCTCAAAGGGGGTCCAGTTGAAATTTTTTGGAGCTTCAAGGGCTGCTGTTGGAAGTCTCGGGGGTGGTCTTGGAGGTTTTATAGGAACCTCAAGGGGGTGTGCAGCTCGAGGTTATGGAAAAACGTACGCTCCCCAAATCAAACACGCTACGGGCAGGATAGTATGTGTGTCTTGTAAATATGTCGGATTATGGTACTGACTGATATAGTGGAGGGGCATACATTGTTTTTGTTACATAAAGTCGTTTTTTTCATAGATTATTTGGCACTGAGTCCAAATCTGACAAAATACCTTGACCATTTTTTTATTGACACAATCATAAATATTAATAAAACACGACATGCTCCCTTTGCATATATTGCCCTCCAAGACACAGAGAAGCCGTCGGATAACACAATTAGTCACATTGTATTGGGTCCACAGCCACGTACATTTATCAGATGGGTGTCGGCTTTACGTCGATGTTCGCTGTTAATTTTTTTTTTATTGTATGTTCTCTAAAGTAAATACATATATGTTTCTATATGAATTCATTTGATCACCCACAATTTTGTGCAGCTAGGGCAAACTATTTGTGTTCTCATCAAAGCTATTTTCCCTTCGACGTATTTTGGACTGTGCCACAGCCGGATTGTTGATCTCGACTTCGATGTTCGAGGTAGTTTAAAATGCTTATTTTGCAAAGTGCTAGACGTTTTAAGTCTGGCAACAGGTGGATTTCAGTGAATAAATACTAGTAGAATCGCAAAACAAGGTAAGACCAGTTTAACATAGCCCTCGCCAGGTCAGACTGTGCTAAAACATACCATATTTAGGAATACTTTGAAACATTATTTTTAATTGTCCGGTGCCGTTTACTTTAGTACAGTGCCTAGCCCTATTAGAATAGATTGTACATTCTTTTACATTACAATAATATTAGCAGGAAAATTCAAGTCGTCAAGTAGGCAGTATTGCAGTAATACTAATAGTAATGAAGCGAATCTTTTTATTATGCCTACAATAACAATGGCTAAATACTGCCAGTCCCAAGTACGGAGGCGATCTCGTTTAAGGCCTTTGCTTTTGCGTTTCTATTTGAGTAACACTGTGAAGAACAATCAAACAAACAAGGCCGATTTTGCCGCATATCAACAAGGGCGTCTTCTGTAATCTCACACCAGAAATCGGCCATTTTCCCAAGAATCTAATTACCACTTCTGTTCTCTGATTGGTTAATTCCTTACGATTCGAAAATCAAAGTCGGGAAGTGCCGCACACCGCCCGATTGTTCAAGATTGCCAGTCAGCATCAGTCGTGCCGATTGAACATGTTGAATCGCTAAGAGTGCCGCCGACGCGACGTAAGACTGGGGAATCCTAGTCGTAGGCACACGCACACCGCCCCGATTATGCCCGATTGACTACGCTGCGACGGTCGAGATGCGTCGGATCGTAGACAATCGGGCAGTGTGCGGCAGGCTTAAGAACTCCCTTTCACCACACCTCCTCACCTAAACTGCCTTTAAAACACAGTGCTCAGCGTAAACTTATCCATGGTGTGGGTTTGGAGACTGTCTATGTGTGCATGTGGCAAGACAGCGACAGTATCCATACACATAACCAACCTATTCAAAATTTTCGTTTAACATCCTATACATAAAATAAATGAAACTATCAGATAAAAACCATTTCAGCAACATTAAAGATACTAGTCCTTTAGTCGCATGTACCACCCACAGCGCATGCGCACAGTCCACCACAAACTCCTGCGTTAGCCCAAGTTTGGGCTGTTTGGAGTATAACCACTTGAGACTTGAGGACGATTCTGATCGCAGGATCCACTTGGTTCCTCAATTACAATGTCAATGATCACATCTTTAGAATCTAGTAATAAAGGGACTAACAACAAGGCACTAGCTAAAATGCTTTTTTGATGTGTACACAAAGTTTAATATTGTATGTACTACATGGCAAAATAAAAAATTAGGAAAAATTTATAAGTACAATTAGATGTTTAATGCATCTAACCCGCAAAGCGCGCATAACATTTGAAGTTAATAAGTTGAACAATCATGTGGTTTTGTGACATTAATGATGATATGGGTTTACATTCAACCAGTGATTTCTGTGCAATGCTTCAGTATAATTTTCCTTACTTACGAGTGATGGCAATGTAAATTTTCCAGAATAAAACGGATAATGTAACGATTTTGAACTGCTAGCAGCTAGTGATACTGTTGCGGGCAGTTTCAAAATGGGGGAGTCAAACTTATATGTATAGGCGTAGTTTTCATACTGTTTAGCCTAAGAACATGTGTTACATTAAAAATGCTAACTGTGTGACACAAACGCAACACAACTTATATCTACTTATAATGTTTATTCCGACTTTGCCCCCTCTTGCGTGGTGCAGAGTGGGAATAATACCGTTATTTCATTCAAACTTATATTTATAGGCAGGGAAAGTGTGAGAGTAGGTAGGCCAATCAGTTGTTTGTTACCAAATTCCGTTAGCCAATTAGGAACAGGCTAGGCACATGCAAAACTACTTGTGATCGGCCACTCATTCGTGTGACGCTTAAAAGGAAAAGGACTTGGGTTGGAGAAACAATTCAGCAGGACATTGATACGAGGTTTCGGCGGCATGAGGCTGACAAGTTTGCGACAGCACCTCGGTTACGTACAGAGGGAAAAAACCATCAGTGATCGTTGCAGCATTGCTTTGCATTGCATAGACTGACAGACAGGCTGGCGAACGTACACACGTGGAAACACTGAGGGATGTCAGACGAGTGACAGTCATACGTGCTTCCTGCTGGTGTCCATCTCAATAACACGACAGGGATCAGTGTTGAAAAAATCATGATTTTAAAAAACAATCGGATTTGTTTATTTAAATCCGATTTTTTTCTTTGAAATCTGGTATATAGACTTTATATAGATGTTTATGTTTATAAACTCTTTCAAACGTGTTCTATTCAAATCTATTTGGGTACTTGTAAAATGTAAATGTTTATTGATTTCTATAGCACCATATTAAAATTTTTATACAATAATATTCTATGGTGCTGTACAGTACAATAATGAGCATAGTAGAAAGTTAAAATAAAATAAGCTTTCAGCATAATACAAATATTGATATAAAATGGTAAAAACTATAAAATGAGTAAAATTAATCATTTCAGTATAAACATAAACTTAGTTTTATTAGCGAACACATAGCTTCTAGTGTTTTAAACAAATGGCTGGCGGTACACGCGCGGAAGTGCCCGTTTCCGCGCCCGTACGCGGCTGCGCAATCGGCGGTATCAATTATACAGTACACGGATGATCCCCGACCTGCATTGTAATATCTCCTCTTTTAAGATAAGCAAATACAAGTTCAGCTATCGTTTAACTTCACAAACGCTAAACTGAAAATAATATCAGTTCGATAGAAAACATCACACAAGAACTGAAGAGATTATGCTTTAAACATGAATACAATAAATCAAATCGCTCTCTTTGATTCAAAGTCATTGTCCTTCAGATTGTCGCTCTCATAATACGATGTTGTTGTCATAACGTATGACTAATTAATCTCAATTAAACATTCAACAGTACATGTTAATATAGTCTATCTTGGACAGTTCACAAAATGAAAATATGTCCAATGTAAGGTAATCAGACTACAACTGTTTATTTAGCTCACAAAGTCGTGGATCTTCAACGGTCTACGGATTAATCTCCCATAGGACGTTTTCGCTGGAGTCGATGGCTGATCAGGTATTTTCTCACTGAATTCAGTTGGCTGTACTGTCGACTCGATTGTTGCCATTGCTGCTGCTGAAACATTGATCGCTGCTTCAGGCAAGTCGTATCCAGCTGATTCGACAATCGTGGATGGTTCCTTCTGTTTGGCTAGGCTTGGAGTGAGCTGAAGATGGCGGTTTCTTCGGTATGTACCCTGCTGTGTTTCAACCACATAGGATCTGTGGGCTGGTTCTGCTTTCTTTACAGTAGCAGTAGTTGACCAGTCCTTTTCACCATCTAATCTGATTCTCACATTATGCCCCGGTTCCAGGTCAGGTAAGGAACGCGCACAGTGTCATCGATTGAAGTTCGAAGAATACTTCCGTTTCGCCTTTTTATCAGCTTCCCCTATATCTCTACGATTCGGCCACTTTGGACGGAGCTTTCTTCCGAGTACTGGTAGACTCGTCCTCATTTGTCTACCCATCATTAGCTGTGCTGGACTTACACCCATAGCTGAAACTGGAGTTGAACGGTAGGTCATTAGTCCCAACAATGGATCTTCTTGTGATACAATTCTCTTGGCTATTTTCACTCCACTTTCTGCTTGTCCGTTTGCCTGTGGAAAGTGTGGACTTGTGAATGAACACACAAATTTGTATTGCACTGCAAAGTCCTGGAAACAGATACGATTTCTTCGGGAACACCCCATCGTGCGAACTTGTTTTTTATTTTTCCGATCACCGTAGCACTTGAAATGTTTGGCAGATGCGCGATTTCCAAGTAACGTGAATGGTAGTCCATAACAACTAGGTAGTGCTGTTGCTTGATTTGACAGAGATCTGCTGATATCTTCTGCTAAGGTCTAAGAGGCATTGTAGTTGGTTTTAATGGCTCTTTCCGCTGGGATGATCGATGGATTTGACAAAAGTCACACGTTGCAACTTTTCTCTCGATCTCTTTCGAAATGCCTGGCCACCACACAGTCATCTTGGCACGTTCAATGCATTTTGTTACTCCCTGGTGACCCTCGTGGATGTTGTCTAGGATTTCAGAACGTAGTGCAACGGGAATCACAATTCGGTCGCGGTACAACAACATATTGTTTGTCACTGATAGTTGACTACATGCATTGAAGTAATCTGTCACAGATTCTGGAATGCCCTGGCAACGATCTGGCCAACCATACTTTGTAAATCTCATGGCTGCCTGGAGATTTGGGTCTTTGCAAGACTCCTGCTTAATCTTCTGGATTTTAGCATCAGAAACTGATCTAGTAGTTTCGATGAGATTGATGAATAGTTCAACTTCTTCTGTTGTCACAACTTCGCTGTTTATCATGGGACTGCGTGACAATATGTCTGGAACTACCAGATGTTTCCCTGCGACATATTCGGCTTTGGCGTTGAATCTCCTCAGATGCATGAGAAGACGCTGGCATCTCACTGGAACTCTGTCGAGATCCTGCGTGTTGATGAGTGGAACTAAAGGTTTGTGATCTGTGAGTAGCGTGAACGAGTCCAAACCAATCAAGTATCTTGAGAAACGTTCACAAGCCCAGACGCCCGCAAGACATTCTTTCTCAATTTGAGCATACTTTACTTCGCTTGAGGTCAACGTGTGGGTACAGAAAGCCACTGGTTTCAACAGGCCATCATGTTCCTGGAAGAGAGCTACACCGATGCCATAGCTACTGGCATCTGCACTCATGGTTGTCGGCTTAGCTGGATCGAAGTAGACTAAAGCTGGCGTCGATGTCAACATGTCTTTCACCTTGGAGAATGATTGTTCTTGCTGAGGACCGACCCCATAACCACACACTGGTTGATTTCGGCAAGTCGGTCATCGGTTTCATGACTGTGGACAGTTCCAGTAGGAATCTACCCAAGTAGTTGATCATCCCTAATGTACGTCTCAACTCCGTCAAGTTTGTCGGAGCAGCAAGCTCACGAATTGCTTGAACCTTGTTTGGATTCACACGTACTCCATCACCACTGATGATGTGTCCGTACTATGGTATCTCAGATTGACAAATATGACATTTGTCCCTGTTTAACTGGAGACCAGCCTTCTTCTCTTTGTCAAGAACCTCATTCAGTCGACGGTCATGTTCTTCGACATTTGCACCATAGATTAGAATATCATCCATGCATGCTTTGGCTCCATCTTGGTTGTCAAGCAAATCAGTCATTTTCTTTTGAAAGATTTCCGGAGCTGACGTTATCCCAAACGGAACGCGTTGGAAACAGAAACGACCCATCAGCTTGATGAACGTCGTTAGTTTCGAGCTTTCCTTTTCTAGTGGTAGCTGGTAAAATCCATTTGCTGCATCGAGTGTTCTTCCATAGACATGTGTTTATCAAAATAAGTGCCCCAATTTTGTACACAATTCAGTGCATGTACCTCATAGCCCCCAATGTTAATGGCCGTGTTGGTGCACTTTGCTAGTTGCTGCGGAGTGCAGTCTTCCACTCGTGTGGGAACTCCGCAGTAGCAATAGAGAGATTGATGATGTGCGTGAAGAGTGGTAGTAATTCCTCCATATACTCTTTAGAGCACAGCTAGTTGTTTTAGATTTCATAACCAACTTGCGCATACCATCCTCTGAGACTACCGCAAATGTATCTAAGTTAGCACACACACCCTCCTCTCTGAATGGTATATATGGTGCTTCGGTAACACCGATGTCCGTTCGAATAGCATCTATTTTATCTTTAAAAAAAGTTGCCAATTTCGTTTACAAGGTTACAGAATCATGATCAGGTAGTGGAGTACTTCGCTTCTTACCACACAGGATGTTTATGAGGGCAAATAATTTCTTCGAATCACCCTTAGCTTCTAAAATTAAGTGAGAGATGGTCAGTTCGTTTGGTATTCAGTGCATTGACGTACTTGTTCCGAGCACGGTGGGATGACAGCAAAGTTTCATGATTTTTATCACGCCTCCAGATTAATTCAGTGTTACATCTCTGCACCTTTAGTGATTTGAGTTCAACGTCGAACCATGGTATCAATGGCCTCACAACAATAGTTTTGGATTTGAAGGTTGCATGCCTGTCCAACAACTGTCTGAGTTCCCTATTGTAGTCACCAACTGTTGACTTCCGGAATCTTGGTGCAGCAGCAACTTGAAATTGGTGTAGAGAATTTACAAAAAAAGTGGAATATCGAATAGAATAAGTATTACTATTGCATATATATTATACATAAACGTTTTGTAGACATATATTAGAAAATATTTTTTGTTAATTATTAGTCAGAGGCAGGATTTTAGAGTAAGTTAGTTCCGGACTCCGACAGTGAAGTCAGTGAGCATTAATAGGGTTGTTTACCAATTCGAAAATTAAGGTACCTGGGTAGCATAGTAAATAGTCAGAAACAGTGGGAATATTGGTTAGAATAAGTATTACTATTACACATATACTATATACACAAACTTCTTATAGACATATATTAAGAAACTGTTTTTGTTAACATAGGCAGTATTTCAATTTCAACGAGCGATAAGGGGTAGTTTGTTTACAGGTCATGAATTAAACTGGTGTACCAAACTATCGTATACATTGTTAAATATATATTAGATAAAGTGATACATTTATATAAATTACATACATAAGGTAATATCTGACATAGTTGTAGTAAACGATTTCGGCAAAAAGGAATTAACACCAGGATTTTAGCATAAGTTCATTTACACTGACTTCGTTGTTTTGTTTACACAGTCTTCTCCATATTCGCTAGGTGGCAGGCTTTTTTTGCTCGTGCCAGCTTAGTAGAAAAGACATAGTTAGCAAGTATATTAGCCTAAAGTGTTCTTTTGAACACAAAAACAGCCTTATTCAAGGCTAACGTAGCAATCACATTAAGTCTAAATTTTTTGATGGCGCCATGCAAACAGCAGGTAAAGGCCACCAGGCATTTAATATGCAACAGTTGTAGCAACTGGGTGGACTTCGTCAAGTCCGGGTGCGAGAAGTCCTGAGCTGAGGTTCAGGCGGATAGTTTTAGTTTTGAATATAGGGGATGTACGAGGATGAAGGAACTTGAGGCGGAGTTAGAACAGCTGAGGCTGCTTGTTGTGGCAGTGGTGGGAAGGGAGCAGGTGGGTTGCGCTAGTGGTTCTGGTGGGGGGACAGTAGATGATAAAGTGGGGGAAAACACTAAAATTTGCAGATGACACAAAAGTATTCAGAAAGGTTACTAATGATACAGATAAACAAAGTTTACAGGATGATCTAGATAAATTAGTTAAATGGTCATAAAAATGGCAAATGTTATTCAATTTTGGGAACTGTAAATGTATACACATAGGACATGGAAACATGGACGAAGAATATAAAATGGGGGATGCTGTACTAGGTAGAACCACACAAGAAAAGGACTTAGGAGTAACATTTAGTGCTGACATGAAAGTTTCAGAACAATGTGGGACTGCTGCTTCGAAAGGAAATCAAATTCTAGGGCTAATTAGGAGAACTATCACGTATAAGGAGAAACAGCTAATTGTACCCATGTACACAGCAATAGTTAGACCACATTTGGAATATTGTATACAAGCATGGAGGCCGTATCGTAAGGACATAGACAAGCTAGAAAGAGTACAACGAAGAGCAACTAAAATTATTCCAGAATTGAGAGACCTTTCAAACATGTTCTATTCAAATCAATTTGGGTACTTGTCTTAACAGAGGATACATGGTTTTTACTTATATAAAGACATAAGACAATGTCCACAAGGCCTCACCCTGTAGTTGCATAATCTGTCTTGGAAAGGAAAGCATGCTGTGTGTCTGTGGTTGTAGCCCTGTTAATTATTGTTTGCTGAGAGGGTGGATTAGCACCTGTTCAGGGCTCTGCCTACTCTAAGGGTCTCTAACCAGGCTGCAAACTTGTACAGTTTTAGTCTGTAGCCCAGACTGTCTCAATTGAGTCAACGTACTGAATTGGTCAGTGTACTTTAACTCAGGGCTTCTAACTTGAAAAGATACTTCCTCTGGAAGACAAGTTTGTGTGGCTTCACTGCATTCAGAAATGGAATAGCTCAAACATGCACAAAACTTTGTTGATATCGATGCTTGTAAACAATTAATTGTGTTAAATTCATATAAATCAGCGATTAAAAAAATCAGAAATAAAAAAATTATAAACAAATGATTTAAATTAAATGATTTAAATCAAATAACTCTGACAGGGATGCCCAGATACATGAGATGAGCAGCAATGTGGCATTCACGCCCCTAGGCCGACGTTAAAACGAGAAAAACTATGGCTCTTTTAAGAGCCAACAAAAGAAACAGTTCTTTTCAGAAATAACCACGTTTTGTGGAAGAGTTTGTTATCGCTGAAGTGTTGGTGATACATGTTTGTGCACTTACATTACCAAAACATAATTCTTATTGCCTACACGAATCCATATAATTACTTGAGTTATAATAAATAAGGATGTGTTCGCACTGTTCTCAGTTCACACACCACCGATATAACACACACATGGGTGTTTCATATCGCCAGTGTGTTTAACGGTAGAAACCACGGGAAGGTGACAGTGTATTTTCCACCATGAGTGAGTGATTAAGCGACAGTTTGTCTGCATGCATGCGTGCGTGCGTGTGTGTATGTCTGTTTGTGTATAGATGTCATTGTGTACATTGCGTGTATGTCTGAATGTGTATCTATTGAACTCTAATTTAATTTATTTATAGAACTCATGAACCAATCAACCAACCAATGCTACATCTAAAGAAGTGTCACTGTCACAAATGGCACTGATTGTCACTTACAGACCTGCTGTGCCACCTACCATTATCGACCTCTCCATAAGTGTAAAGGTAATCATTCTTTAACTAAATAAGTAATATTATGCATATCTATTGAACTTTAATTAATTTTTTTACAGAACTCATGAACCAATCAACCAACCAGTGCTACATAGAAAAAATGTCAGGTGGTGTGCAGTACTTGTCAGGTGGTGTGCAGTACTTGTCAGGTGGTGTGCAGTACTTGTCAGGTGGTGTGCAGTACTTGTCAGGTGGTGTGTGGTACTTGTCAGGTGGTGTGCAGTACTTGTCAGATTGGGATCCACACATGTCCAAGCCATGGAGCCTTAGTACAGAACCTCACTAATTATATTGGGAACCCTGTACCCTTGACTAACAGGCATACAATACAATCAGGGAATCACAGTGGCCAGGTGGTGCTATGAACAAGTGTGGACAAATTATAAAACAGTAATTTAACTAGTGTTAATGTACTACGTATACTAACACCAAATGAAAAATGTATATGAAAGAAGGATAAAACATAATAATAATATTATTATGCACACAACATTAAAATAATTATTACTGTAACGTCTTGGTAATTAAAACATACATGGAAAGTGACACACATTCAAATTTTCACCCGTAATCTAGTTTATAATGTTGTGTCTAAATGTTTTTTAAATGAGTCTTAAGATTTTTTTTTTCAGACAAATCTTTACATAACTCTTAGCTGAATAGTTACGCTTGTCTAACTATCAATGTCAAGATGATAATATTTTTTCCAATGAGAGTTTTCTGTTATATTTCAACTGAATTACAACGTACACAATATATCTTCGAAAAGTGCACATATTTTTTTGGGGGGAGTACAAATTCTACAGGCGTTACATTACGTTATCCTAAACAAAATAGCATGACGTACTTTATGGATTGCACCGGGGCCAAGCCAGGAACATTTATGGACATCAACATTAGGGTGAATAAGTATAAACCTGCTCTGCAGTACATTCATCTTGCATCAACAGGAAATTCAACATATTGCTGTATACATTGCATACATGTGTAAAACTGTATACTGGCAAAAAGTGGGTGGTCGTCTTGAAACAAGCAAATATAGTGCCTCAAAATATATCGGTAATATTATTTGTATCCAACAGTCACGTACGTACATCTCTTGGGAATGACAAGCACATCAGTGATGTTGAGCTCAACGAAGCTGATCAGCTGAAATCACATACGTTTGATCCACCAGCAAAGTTTAGGGTCGGTGGCCGCATTTGGTCGTTGTAGAAGCTCAACGATTTGGTCATATTTTGCCTCTGATATGACTTTCGAATTTTTAACTGATAGCAAATTGGTCACTACTTCGGACATGCAAGTCTTATGATCATTAGCCATATTCAAACGATACGATGTTTACTATAGTATAGTATATGGTGAAACATGACAATTGTTATTCTAGAAGATAATTCAATCAATCATACATTTAATACAAAATAATTTATCGCAAACAATGTAATAGAATGATCATCAAATGTATGCAAATGAAAAGTCAGTCAAGCACGTGTAATGAAATAAACCACATGCAACTCGAACAATGTACATCTCACCACTCCGAATATTGCCTAACAACTGACAGGTCTATCATCTCCACTTGGGCGGGTCATTGTCGGAATCCCACAATGACGAGACATCTACAATCGCCCCACAATCCACTTTGCCTGTACAATACTGCAGAATTATCTTTGAATTTGGATCTTTCTGAGCAGTTTAGCGACACCAGTAGCCTTTGACTTCGAACTTATTTACTTTCTGACCAAACCATAAAAATTACCACATGGAGCTGCCAAACTTCTCATATATCTACCGTATGCATACACATGACAAATGAAAACTTGTTATCTCCTATACCTAGCTTCGCGGAGCTAGACGTAGAAGATATAGCTGACTTTCGTTTTTGTAAGAGTAATGTTTGACCATGTGATATGTGTATATGTATGGTAAATATATGAGAAGTTTGGCAGCTCTAGGTGGTCATTTTCATGGTTAGATCACAAAGTAAACATCACAATAGCAGGAGTAGCGCTGATGGGTGGTGGTGATTTCGGCCCTCGAAATTTGGGCCAACTGCCATGTTGTTTCGGCTTGGTTATTTTGGTGACTGATGTGACACGCAAGATCTAATCAGTTCTAGTTAGTAATGGATTAACCTTCACTTTAAGGGTTTGTTATTCCTGTACTTGTCATCAAAGGAATTTAACTAGAAACTGTTGAAGTACACTGCTTTGTCTGTTTTTGATGTAATGTATTATAATGATATGAATTTTAAGGATACAACAAATTGTATAAGTTCTAATGATCGTCTCATTGACTTCGCATTAAATTTGAAAAAATATAGTGCCGTATTTTATGCAAAAGGAAGCGAAAGCTACAAAATCAGTTACAACGTAGCAATTTCAGGTTAATGTGGAACAAAATCAGTTACAAAGTAGCAATTTCGGGTTAATGTGGAACAAAATCAATTAATAAATGAGAGAATAAATATTATGCTTTATTCACAGTAAGACACACACTAAACTTCATGTGCTCGCTACACAATTGTTTGGGCCAAAATCATGCCCATTGTGCTCTGAGGCCGAAGTTACCAGAGTTGTGGGCTGAACTCTCCAAAGAATGATGTCAAATTCACCATGAGCCAACATCACCTCTCTCTGCGCTGACAGCTCACTTTGATTCTAGGTGGACCGTTGTCGTCGACGCCCGTGTCGCTGCCTGTGTTCTACGGATTGGTGGCATCAAATAGCTTCCACTGCTGGGAATAATGTTGGCACATCATCCTCTTTCAAAGAAATTTTAGCACCAGGATAACCGAGGGCTGCCATCTTCTCTGGTCCGGATTGCAGTCAAAACAAGTTTTTTTGAAGCAAGCAAAGCCGGCTGTACTTTGTCGGCTTGACTTTTGCTTTTTTTAAACAAAGTTGGCCCTGTAGGGAACTTAAACCAACTACATGTTACTTTATTCTTACTACTGTTTGCATTACAATCAAATGCCGCACAATTAACCATGATGACACTCGCTTCTAAACAATTGCTATCACTGTCAACAGTACGGTGAATGAATGGAAAGTCCCAGTGTCGTAACACTTCCTTATCATCAGTGACGTCACGTCGAAGCTTGTCGATAAACGCGGGAAAAATATGCATAATTGAGGCAGGCTGGTAGAACGGTATTATTTGGAATGATTAATTAATGGAATTGTAATTAATTTTTTCTGTGTTGTGGAAATGGAAATATACTACAATATGTAATATAATATGATTTCAAGCAAACCTTTTGGGTATAAAATTTAAGAGAGTAACCTCTATTTCCTGATTATTAGTGACACATCCTCCTATTTCAGGAAGTTTGGTGCGGATTCGTTGTACATTTCATGCGTTATTTTATAGACTTCTATCATGTTTCCTCTTAGCCTTCAGTATGCTAATATGGGTCGCTTCAGTAATTTTAGTCTTTCTATGTATGATAAGTCCCTCATACCAGCTAGTTTTGTGGCTCTTCTCTGGATGTTTTCTGTTGCTATTCTGTTGTGTTTCATTTTGTATGGATACCATACTGCTATGGCATAATCTAAGTGAGATCTAACCATTGTCTTATATAGTGGCAGGAAAGTGTGTGTGTCTAGGAATTGGAAGGTTCTTCGAATTATTGTTGTCATTTTGGTTGCTTTATTAATCAATTGGTTTACGTGATCATCAAATGATAGTTTTGAATTGATAATTACACCTAAGTCAGTTTGCTTATCTGTGGTGAGAAGTGAAAGTTTAACATTATTGCTTGAAAATATTCATTTTCACCTATATTATTTTTTTTTTATTTCCATGTGTTTACATTTGTCTGTGTGGAATTTTAGTAACCATTTGTCGCTCCATTGTTCTAGAATACTTAGATCTTGTAGTATATCCTGGTCATTTTTATTTGTTATGACTCTAAATACCTTAATGTCGTCCAGCAAATAGAAATGTATTAGATTTCGTTCAATCTGGCAGGTTGTTTATGTATAAAACAAACAGTGAAGGCCCCAGGACATATCCCTGACTTTACTTTATGCCAGTTTGATTCTTTTTTATTTACTGCTACCAGGCCATTAGCCAGAAATAAAAAAAAAATTCACTGGCAAGCCAATGCTGGTTGATATAATGACAGCCATTATTGGCCCATTTTGTTTGTTGCACTGGTAATCCAGTGCAAATTGAACAAATGACAGCCATTATATTGCAAATTAGGTTTTTTTCAATGACTGGCCAAGTCCAGTTTAGCCATGAAAGGGTAATCAAATTCTTGGGTTGATTAGGAGGATATCGTAAGAAGGATAAAGATTCAATTGAACGCATACAGAGGAGAGCAACTGAAATGATTCCAGAACTGAGATACCTTAGTTATGAAGAACGCCTGACAGAATGTGGTTTAACAACTCTAGAGACAAGGAGGTTAAGAGGAGATCAGATTGAAGTTTTTAAGATATTGAATGGGTATGAAAATATTGATAGAAATATGTTTTTCTCTCTCAAGAAAGATAGCAGAACTAGAGGACATGAAGTAAAGTTAGTAAAGGATCAGTGGTGATTAGATATCAGGAAGTACTCATTCTCACAGAGGACAGTAAATGAATGGAACAAATTATCTACGGATTGTATAACCGCTAGCAGCGTGAATATGTTTAAAACAAGTTTGACATATATCTCAGGAGGGCGGGTTACACGTAGACGAACACTGATGGATTCTCAATAAGCCAATGGCTTCCTTGTCCACTTGCCATCTGGGCCTTTGGCTTGAATGGCAAATCTTGTTAAATTATTGGCCCAAGCGAGTCTTACTACCTATGCAGTAAGGATGGCATTATCACCTGCACAGTAATAATAATAGAAGAAGAACATGAACACATGAAGGTTCGTGAAAAACTTGAAACTTTATTTTAAACATATAAACATGGAAGTAATGTTTGAAGCATCTTAAGACTTTATATACATGCATGCAAATGCATTTAATATGAACAAATGTGATTACAATCACACTCAAAATCAAAAGCTTGACACTAAAAGTAAAGCAATACTACAAATAAAAATAGAATATATAGCACTCAGTAATACAACTAGTTTTGAAAGTAATACATTGAAACATTACTTCTTTGAAAAAACAGCAATCATCCAGTATTGTCAAAACACAATATGAATTTACTAGACTGAGCACAGCCTAATCGTTCGTGGTTTGCCTGTCGTTTGTGTTTTCTTTCAGCAACCAGGAAACTGCTGCCTACATGCAAATTATGTATGTGAATCGGAGCCCGAATAAGACTCAATTTCTAAGTCAACCGTGATCGTGCTTGGCCACTGCAAAGTGCCAGCGATGGGCGACAATACAGTAGCATCTCTGTTACTAGCGGCAGGCACATCAACATTATGGATCTCCACCAACGTCAGGGTTGAAAAAAATCATGATTTTTTTTTTAGATAAAAAAAATCAGATTTATTTGATTTAAATCAGATTTTTTTTATTTATTTGATTTTTTTAAATCTGGTATATAGACATTTATATAGATGTTTTTATTTATAAACTCTTTCAAATGTGTTCTATTCAAATCGATTTGGGTACTTGTCTTAACAGAGGGTACATGATTTTTGCTTATATAAAGACATTAGACAATGTCCACAAGGCCTCACCCCCTGTAGTTGCATAATCTGTCTTGGAAAGGAAAGCATGCTGTGTGTCTGTGGCTGTAGCAGTGCTAATTATTGTTTGCCTATAGGGTGGATTAGCACCTGTCCAGGGCTCTGGGTACACTAAGGGTCTCTAACCAGAATACAAACTGGTACAGTATTAAACAACTGAGTCAACATACTGAATTGGTAACAACTAGCACAAGCTATAAGTGGACTTTAACTCAGGGCTTCTGTGTTGAAAAGATACTTCCTCTGGAAGACAAGTTTGTGTGGCTTCACTGCATTCAGAAAGGGAATAGCTCAAACATACACAATGTCATAAAATATTTGACTATCAGGCTATCTGGTGACAATACAGCTACACAAATGTGCGCACTTTGTGTTTTGTATTAAAAACATACAAAACTTTGTTGATCTCGATGCTTGTAAACAATTATTTGTGTTAAATTCATATAAATCAGCGATTAAAAAATCGGAAGTAAAAAAAATCATAAATAAATGATTAAAAAAAATGTTTGGGAGTGATTTAAATAATGATTTAAATCAATGATTTAAATCAAATGATTTAAATCAAATGATTTAAATCAAACAACCCTGACCAACGTAACAAAGGACGCTGACTCGGACTGTTCAGGGACAATCGTAGGAACGCTGCTTTTATTCACGTTTACGAAAAAGGCATCGATTGTCATGAACTTTGACGTTGACATATCGCATTTCACTCACTCTCACTTGGCTGGTGCCGTTTTGAACTCACCCCAGGACATCCAGGTCATAGGATTGTTTCTTCAAATGACAGTGCCAATGGATAGGCACTGACAAAGGTCACAGAAATGCGTTTCCCAACCAATGACGTACACGATTACAATAAATAGAGATCAACCGCAGTACTGCTGTCAAGATTAAAAATATATAATCTGATAGGTCGGCAGTATAGGCTACTCTGCGTGGGCTATGAGTCACTAAAACAGTTTTTAAAAAAAATATTTTTTTTAATCTCATCTTGTAGAAAGAAAAACCTGTCTTTTATTTTTGGCTAAGGGCCTGACTGCTACCTTTTTCGTCTGTTCGTGGTGCATACCTCTATCCAATTAATTCATTCATTCCTAATGTTGAAACTTGTTAATTACTTATTAGTCTCTTATGTGGCACGGTATCAAAAGCCTTCTGAAAATCCATATAAATAACATCAGTGTAGTTACCCTTATCCATTTCTGAGGTCCATTCATTGTAATTAGTTGGATAACTGTTGATCTGCCAGAGATAAAACCATATTGTTTTGACTGAACAGACCATTGTCTTTGATGTAACTGATAATAGATTTCTAATAATTTTTTCCATGCATTTACAAACTATGCTTGTTAGGCTTATTGGACGGTAATTGCAAGCTAATTTATTTCTGCTTTTACAATAGTCTAGATATTTTTCCCATCCCTTATTTCCATGGTTGAAGAAATAAGTGTTTATGCCTAACTAATTTCCTATGTCAAAGTTTTGTATGTCGAGCGTTGCTTGGGGTTCTTCTTTGTTTACTTTAATATGGCGGAATGTTCGATTTCAAAGTTATTTTGGCGAATGGTGATCCTAGAGGCTAGAAGTTTTCTAATTTCTGGTACTGTTGTCAGTGTTATGCAGTATCTAATTTGATTTATGTTATAGTTGAAGTATTAGTTAATGAACTTTGAATGGTTAGTTTAGGATTATGATTTTGGGCGGCTGTTACTACGTATGCTTGTGCACCTGTATAGACATAGTGTACACATGTTACGTTATAAAAATTTACGTTTTCTTCCATACAAGTTTTATAACGATTACAATTGAAAAAAATCTAACGCAAAAACTTGGTTGCTTCATCTAGGGCGAATTTGATTGTGGGGCAATTCTTGAATTGCTCCAGTAGTGGCGTGGTCATTCTGGGAATCCCACACTGACCCGCCAGAGTGGGAATAATAGATTCATTCAGTTGGCGTGATGAAACATATATTTTCCGAGTTGCATATGTTTATTTCATAACACGGTAAATGTTAACATTGATGTAAGATTAATGATTAAATAAATATATATACACACACTAGATTTTGTGACTGTACAATTGAGGTGGTCCTATTCACAATAAGATAACGTCAGAATCTACAATTTAGGCGATCACAAATATGAACAACAACAGTGTGGGACAAAGTTGGAATAAAAAGAACCAAGTTGACGTTATCCGATATAATATGCCAAATCAGTATTAAACGCATCATTTAATGCGTGCCTCCTGGTACCTCTACACAATATGGTTTCTTTTCTTTTTCTTAATATGGATTGTTATAATTCCATTAAGGCAATGCTATTATTCCAATACTGCACAACATAAAAAATGGCTTAAGTTGGAACAGACAGCACTGGGTTTGGTCTGCTGCTACCGTATAGTCCATTCCCATTCTGCCATGCATTGTTGAAATTCTAATAATGGTCCATCCTAAATTCTAATAATGGTCCATCCCAAGTTAGAATAATCTCCACTTTGCCTCCCCCCACCCCCAAGATGTCCGCAACAGCTTTACCAACATGGCTACCATAACATTGACGCTTATGCAGAGGCATTATCCCACTATTATGCATACATGCACAAACATTACTAATTAAATATTTTAAATATCAGGGTTATATGCTAGAGACCGAGCCTGGTCTAAATATGAGTCTCCATGATCCATATTAATAACATATTTTGTCAAGTAATTGTATTTACTGTAAATAATGATGGGTTAAAATAAACTTTTCATACAACACTCGAGTCAATCTTGAATCTGTGCAGCAACATTTGCAGTCACAAAACTCCACATGGGCGTCTTAACTGGGTCAATGGTCATGTGACACTTTGTTCAGTGCAGCAATATTCACAGTCACAATCATAGAGTTACATCATTAGTCATCCCCCTATATGTATGTATGTATGTATGTATATATATCAATTACACTAGTGTATCCAGTACAAAAACGGTACTGGTGTATCCAGTATATGCTGTTGTATCAAGTACACCAGTGTATCCAGCATGCTGGTGTATCAAGTACACTGGTGTATCAAGTACACTGATGTCTCAAGTACTCTGGTGTATCAAGTACACTGGTATATCAAGTATACTGGTGTCTCAAGTGATTGTCTGGTGTTCATAATCTGAGTCGTTGTTCATGTACATCATCTGAATCATCATCGTAAACTTTACTTTGTCAAAGATTGTTGTTATTTTTGAAGTCAAAGTCGTCATTCTCTGGACACACTCTTGGCATTTGAGCAGTCTTGTGTCTAGTCACATTCACTTAAGAACTCTAACATAACACCCAATCAATCATCAATTGAATTAATGTAATAACACCCATCGTCATTGCCACTTCGTTGTTGCTTCTCAGGAAGCTTGAAAACAAATTCTAAACCCATCAATTTATTGTATAATCGTTGATTGATCCTTTTTGTAGAGAAACCATCTGTCATTGTCATACTACAGTACACCATCAGGTAACAGCACACATGGCTGTCATTTACAGTGACACCCTGTGGACACATCATGTTGGTTCCCATGTTTGGTGGGGTCAAATCACAATTTCTGGAAAAATGTTCCTGGAATTTTATTTTTCACAGCACATCTAATCTCTTATTATTATTAAAACTCCATCGTCATCTGATTTATTCTATCGTGAATCCAGTTTGTTGATGTTCAAATATATAGTGTGTGAATAGTTTAAGTAACCTCTGCAGTCGATTTAATAAAAAGTGTGTATTTTTGTTAAAATCATAGAAAGAATTGATTTTGTCGTTAGATCTGGTAAAAGCTCAAGATGGTAAACACTTCGCGGGTCAGTGCCGACCGTGGACATGACTTCCAAACATGCATTGAGTAATTTAATAATTTGTCTGATGATTTCACACAAAAAAATACATACAAAAGTTGCACAAACGGGCTAGCATGTTGTAGTGGACACTAGATACTGGTAGGTTTGATATTTTGCAAAATAAATTTGAAATCAGACTAATAAAAATCTCTAATTGAGGAGGAACCTTCAAGTGAACACACATGCTGTGTGCATTTCATGAATCTAATTGAGGAGGAACCTTCAAGTGAACACACATGCTGTGTGCATTTCATGAATATAATTGAGGAGGAACCTTCAAGTGAACACACATGCTGTGTGCATTTCATGAATATGGCATACCTCGTTTTTCCAAAAAATGAATCCTAAGCTGATATTTAAATTTTTAAAAGGTTGACCAGTATGTTCTGCAGTATCATCACTAATGATTCATGAGCGGTCAGTGTCGGTCTGTTGCCATCAAACGAAAGATCTAACGCAGCGCTACAGAAAACATTAACTTTACTAACGTATCCGATGTAAAAGTGCTAAAAAAAATTCAGTTCTCTAGATTAACAGTCCATCGTGGACTCGACCTCAGTCCTCTAGATTGACAGTCCAGTGTGGACTCGACCAGTTCTCTAGATTAACAGTCCATCATGGACTCGACATCAGTCCTCTAAATTGACAGTCCAGTGTGGACTCGACCTCAGTCCTCTAGATTGACAGTCCAGTGTGGACTCGACCAGTTCTCTAGATTAACAGTCCATCGTGGACTCGACATCAGTCCTCTAGATTGACAGTCCAGTGTGGATTCGACCTCAGTCCTCTAGATTGACAGTCCAGTGTGGACTCGACCAGTTCTCTAGATTAACAGTCCATCGTGGACTCGACATCAGTCCTCTAGATTGACAGTCCAGTGTGGACTCGACCTCAGTCCTCTAGATTGACAGCCCAGCGTGGACATGACTGCAGTCATCTAGATTGACAGTCCAGTGTGGACTCGACCTCAGTCCTCTAGTTTGACAGTCCAGTGTGGACTCGACCTCTGTCCTCTAGTTTGACAGTCCAGTGTGGACTCGACCAGTTCTATAGATTAACAGTCCATCGTGGATTCGACATCAGTCCTCTAGATTGACAGCCCAGCATGGGCTCAACCGCAGTTCTCTAGATTGATAGTCCAGCGTGGACTTAATTGCAGTTCTCTAGATTGACAGTCCAGTTTGGACTCGACCTCAGTCCTCTAGATTGACAGTCCAGCGTGGACATGACTGCAGTCCTCTAGATTGACAGTCCAGTGTGGACTCGACCTCAGTCCTCTAGTTTGACAGTCCAGTGTGGACTCGACCTCAGTCCTCTAGTTTGACAGTTCAGTGTGGACTCGACCGTGGTCCTCTAGATTGACAGTCCTGCGTTCTACCACCGAGCTGCGGTGCCCCACCAGTAATCATAGAAAAGGACTATAACGTTTCAGCAACCAAGAACGGAATTCTACGAAAACTTAGTTCTTCTTCTGCTCGCCAGATGGTGTGGCAAGCAGACTTTCCCACACATAATTATGTAATGTACTGTTTTGTAATGTTGCCTTACTTTGTTTTGTATTATTGCCTTACTTTGTTTTGTATTATTGCCTTACTTTGTTTTGTATTATTGCCTTACTTTGGGATGTTGGCACTAGGCACATCAGACCTGGTCACAGTAGGGGGTCACAGTAGGGGGTCACAGTAGGGGGTCACACATGGCCAACAAGGCTGTTGATCACGATGGATTATGCGTGGTGCTACTGATAATGACCTAGAAATTCCCATTTGTTATTTCGCCCTGTAGGCTTTAAATAAAAACAAATTCTGAAAAAGTTAAGATTTGTTTATTCTCATTGATGTTGTATTTTTTATATGCTCATAAATAAAAGCATACAGAATTTGTCAATATGACATGTTTTGCGCATCGACCCGAGTCACCTGCTCGGACAGCGCTGTCAACTCGATCGTAGCGACCTCGTGGCTGCTTGAAGGGGATTTCGTGGGTGAACCTCATGAATATTGATGAGTTGAATGATGTCATCATGTAGGTAGATTCCAAGCTTCATTTTAGTGTAACTTGTGTTTAGATCAAGCCACTGAAACATAAAAAAAATTATATTTAAAGTTACATCAGCATTATTTTTTTCTTTTATGCTTAGTAAACCATATAAAAAGATATCTCACCAGAATCTATGGGTCTTTAGCTTCATTTTAATGCATCGTTCAAAGGTGAAATGTGAATGGCTCACCCACGAAAAACACTAAATACGCATCCATGGACGGCCAAAATGTGCTGATGCTGGCAGGTGTTTTGCACACATTGATCGCTGATGGAGCTGTTACTGGTATTTACTGATGCAGAAATATCTATAATTTTTACTGGGTATTTATAACATTATTGCAGAGTTTTTCGATAAATTGCATTCAAATTGGAAGATGTTGACGATCTCGCCCGGCATGGCGGCTCAGATGCAATCGTGGCATGGCCTGGTCACGTAGATCTCGCCTCTCAGCCCATTGACGAACTCGGCCCACTGTTTACTAACTTTCTGTATTTTCTCTGGTTGTCCCACTTTCGGTGCTGTTTGTGGTGTTTATATGTATTTTGTAATAAGTTTAGTGATGTATTAAAACAAAATATATACTTTAATATTAAACAGTTTCCTATCAGACCGGCGAGAATCTGTTGCAGTTTGACTGAGATTTCACCGTGCATTGTATTTATGTTCAGTTGGAATGATTTTATTAAATATAGTGAAAAACTTTTATAAATTAGTAGTTTTGTATTTACATGTTGCGATATATTTCTCAAACTTGTAACTTTTACAAGACTGAATGAATTGTCACAATTACTCTTCCTTCCCTGACTTTTTATTACTGAATGCCTTTGTTATTTTACGGTTTTTTTCAAAGCATATGCCATTATAGTACAACACAAGAAAAGTGACATTTCTGTCATCTTCAACAGTGCATATATTTTGAGTAGACAAAACAATTTTAATGGTCTTTGTGTCATTGTGTTCCTACGCTCAAATCCCATCTAGCTATGCAGAATGCATTGAGTCTAACNCCCCCCTCCCCCCCTCCCCCCCCCCCACTGCTCTGCAGATGACAAAGAAAGCTCTGCAGCTTGAAGAGAAAATGTACTTTATAGGACAAACCGTGACTGGGTCGTGTGACATGCTTGAGCGACCACAGTCTGTAGACTGCTGCTGCTGCTGCATATATTGACCCACTAGAAAATACAAGGTTTTTTTATTGCCCTGTTTGTCAAAGATCTTTTCAAAGGTTCTATGATAAGTCCCCTTAACATAAGTTTGTGACCTTAGCGCACTTTTCACTGTGCATGTCCTGGTTGCTTCATTCAGGGTTAAAATATCTTGTGCATGAATAGTTATAATTATACATGGTCAGTTTAATTAACAAGTACACTTTTGACTTTAATTAAATCTGTAGTATAATTTAAGTAATGTGTGCAGGAATTTGTTTCGATAAAAGAATGCATTATTTTTTTTAATCATCAAAATAATAGACTTTGAGCGTTACACCAGGTAACTTGTGGTACCGGTAGTGTGAAATGAGAGACTTTGATTGTTAGACCAGGTAACGTGTGGTAGTGTGAAATGATAGACTTTGATTGTTAGACCAGGTAACTTGTGGAAACACGAAAAGCTTTATGATATAGAATGTAGAAGCACAGCCATTTTTCTGGTGATTTAATATCAATGATTTCACCAAAACTAAATACAAAAATTTTACAAATGAGTCAGCATATCATAGTCGATAGTAGAGTGAAAAAAATTTAATTGAGACAACTTTATACGTGACACTTATTACATGACATGTGCAACAGATGAATCCAGACAGATGCCAAGATAATCCTCACACATTGTTTTTATGTTTGACATAGAAGCTTTGATATGTCGTGTAGCTGTCACATTATCTATACAGTGTGATCTTGGCCAGCCAGATTTGTCTTCAATCTTGTTAATCTATCACCAGTTGTGACAGATGAAGAGGCACAGCTCCAACAAATGATGATATCATGATTTCACAACGGAATTAATAATTGACAGGTGACAAGTCTACAAAGGATCAATACATATGTTATATATGGACAGATGTCACACATGTCATGTCCCCAATTCTGGATACATGTATTAGTATTATAATATATTAATTCATGCACCCCCCGCTCTCTATATTATTACAGCATGAATAATGCAGTGTGGAGAATGCACTGTCATCATTGAGAATGTACTAACTGCACTGTCTGCATGGAGAATGCACTGTCATCATGGGGAATGCACTGTCATCATTGGTAATGCACTGTCTGCACAGATAATGTATTGTCATCATGGATAACGCACTGTCTGCATGGAGAATGTACTAACATCGTGGAGAATGCAGTGCTAGCATAGACAATGCACTGTCTGTCTGGAGAATGCACTGCCAGCACGGAGAATGCGCAATCAGATGGAGAATGCGCAATCAGATGGAGAATGCTCAGTCACCAAGGAGAATGCACTGTCAGCACGGAGAATGCATTGTCAGCATGGAGAATGCATTGTCAGCATGGATAATACATTGTCACCAAGGTGAATGCATTGCCAGCATGGAGAATGCACTGTCAGCATGAATAATCCAATTCGGGTGTCTGTTGGGCGACAGCTTGAATCAGTTATTGATTTGTTATTGTCTCGACCAAGTGCAGGTGTACTCACCATGACCTTTAATCAAAACTCAATTGGGGATTGATGTCCATAAATGTAGGACACTGATTTTTCACAATCGTGGAAAATGGACAGAATTCACGAATTGATGGTTTGAAACAGTATTAATCTTTTTTGTACGGAAATTCTGCAACCGCGGAAAATGGGCAGAATCCATAGAATTGATGTTTTAAAACAGAAGTTAACTTCTCAAATGGAAATTTCAAGTTGCATGAACAATATTCAAATGCTAGAAGTTTATTCCGCACTACATAAAGGATTAATGATCTAAACAGCTGGAAGCCAAACTATGCATGAACACGGTCGCCATGTCACGCAGTAAGCCTTCACCTTTCATATAGCCCACATGGTGGCTGTTGGTTCAGGCCATGGTACATTTCATTTGTCTACAATTAAACCTTCCTTGATAGCAATGAAACAGTGATACAATGTTCATTATACTGATTTAAAACTTTGCAAAGTTACGCTTTTATTTGTGAGATGATTTTACAAAATATACCAGCCAAAATGCAGCCTCGACGAGTTCGTCCTTTTTCCGCTAGGTGATAGCTATGTAGCAAATTTGAAATGTGCAATAGTAAACGAGTAGCAGTATCATCATGATTAACAACTGGGTGCTACAAAACGTGTTCCTGTCCATTGTCTGGTTGTCTGCTAGGTACAACTGAACCAGTGAACTAGCCTTCAGTTTGCTAGTTAACCCATTAGAGCCCGCAACAGCCGCGGCCGGCCGTTCTCTGTCAAGTCCTGGAACGGCCGCCGCTGGCCGCGTACAGGACCCACTATTAAAAAAAATCCTGGCAATTAATTACTGAACTAGACGCTACAAAATTTTGCCACACCCTAGCGGATACATTTTGCAACAACATCAGCGTGTTACGTGCATAGTTTGCCCTTTTGGAAATCTTGATTTACATTGGTTTTGTTCACGCCATCTCGAAATTTTTTATTTATATATTTTTCATGACAAAATATGGTGTAACCTGAAAAATAACTGTCAAAATTTTATAATTTTTTCAGTGGGGCAAAGCTAACACATATAGCTACATTTTCTTCGCTGAGTTGCATAGGGTTATAGCATGGGATCATTGTCAAATGTCAGTCGCAACTTTCAATGTTTTAACAAATGTACTATTTTGTCTTTGCAAATTGTGATCAAATGTCAACATTTTATTAATATATCCTATTTCTATGAAATTACTACTCTTCAAAATAAACACAACTTGTAATTGTCAATATTGAATAGTTTTTTTCTACAGATTTTTTAACACAAGGAGGTAATATCGCTCGAAATTTGCCAGAAATCCTGGAAACAGGGGAACATGTTTAAAAAAAAATTTTAATGCTGGGGCGTAATGGGTTAAGTAGATTAATTAATGCATTAAGTGAAATGAACACAACGGCAATAATTATCATGGTTGTAAGCAATAATGTTGAAACAAATATATATGGGTTAAGTAAATGAATTAATGCATTAAGTGAAATGAACACAAGGGCAATAATTATCATGGTTGAAAGCAATAATGTTGAAACAAATATATATCCCCTTTGAGTTTTGTGAAAAGAAGCACTTTGTCATGCAACACAATGTCACCCGACCAACACTACCTGGTGGATTATAACGGCACGTACAGATTCAAGTGAGCGCTAATCTAAAAGCATAAAATATCAATTGCAAACTTCTAATATAAACAGATTTTAAATTGAAACACTGCATGCACTGCCAACACTACCAACACTGCCTGCACTGCCAACACTGTCAACACTGACAACACTGCCTGCACTGCCTGCACTGCCTGCACTGCCAACACTGCTTGCGCTGTCAACACTGCCAACACTGCCTGCACTGCCAACACTGTCAACACTGCCTGCACTGCCAACACTGACAACACTGCCTGCACTGCCAACACTGCTTGCGCTGTCAACACTGCCTGCACTGCCAACACTGCCTGCACTGACTACACTGCCTGCACTGCTTGCACTGTCAACACTGCCTGCACTGCCAACACTGCCTGCACTGACAATACTGCCTGCACTGACTACACTGCCTGCACTGCTTGCACTGTCAACACTGCCTGCACTGCCAATACTGCCTGCACTGACAACACTGCCTGCACTGCCAACACTGCCTGCACTGTCAACACTGCCTGCACTGTCAACACTGCCTGTACTGCCAACACTGCCTGCACTGTCAACACTGCCTGCACTGACAACACTGCCTGCACTGCCAACACTGCCTGCACTGTCAACACTGCATGTACTGCCAACACTACCAACACTGCCTGCACTGCCAACACTGCCTGCACTGCCAACACTGACAACACTGCCTGCACTGCCAACACTGCCTGCACTGCTAACACTGCCTGCACTGCCAGCACTGCCAACACTGCCTGCACTACCAACACTGTCAACACTGCGTACACTGCCTGCACTACCAACACTGTCAACACTGCGTACACTGCCTGCAGGGGGAAGCAATGTTTAGGGGGAATAATGTTTAGTCACTGGTAAGCTCCATTCACACCTAAAGAACTTCAAATGGTTTAGTCAAACCGTTTTAGTTAAAACAGTTTAGTTTGTAAACTGTGAGCATTCACACATGCAATAGCTAAACTATTTTAAGCAGGAAGTTGGTACGTGCACATGCATAAGTCGGCATAACAAAAACATAAAAATACACCATAAAAGTCAGCCAAATACGTCTTGAAACCCTCACAACTCCAGTAACTTTCTCACAGCCCACTCGTCCCAATTCTCACGTCGCAGTGGTTCTTTTGCTTTGAAACCTTTGTGTATCTCTGTGGAAAACCACCAAATCTGTGTTTACATTGTAATGGAAGCAACGAGGAGCAAGATCGAATGTGCGTGTCTGTGACGTACTTTATTTGCTGGATATTCAGTTTTATAACTTTTTTTACACAAATGTCTTTCTTTTAAAACCCCCAATTTAGTTTATTTAGCCCATTATGAATCTGGTTTGTTGATGTTCAGATCTGTAATGTTTGAATAGTGATGCACAGTCGGTTTAATAAGACTTGCATATTTTATTGAAATCATTGCAACAATTGACTTTGATAGTTGGATCAGGCAACTTGTGAAAGTGTGAACAACTTCATGTTATGGTGTACAGAGGCAGATCAACTTCATGTTATGGTGTACAGAGGCAGAGCCACTTCATGTTATGGTGTACAGAGGCAGATCAACTTCATGATATGGTGAACGTACAGAGGTGGAGCAACTTCATGTTATGGTGTACAGAGGCAGAGCAACTTCATGTTATGGTTCCAGAGGTGGAGCAACTTCATGTTATGGTGTACATAGGCGGAGCAACTTCATGGTATGGTGTACAGAGGTGGAGAAACTTCATGTTATGGTGTACAGAGGTGGAGCAACTTCATGTTATGGTGTACAGAGACAGAGCAACTTCATGGTATGGTGTACAGAGGTGGAGCAACTTCATGTTATGGAGTACAGAGGTGGAGCAACTTCATGTTATGGTGGACAGAGGTGGAGCAACTTCATGGTATGGTGTACAGAGGTGGAGCAACTTCACGTTATGGTGTACAGAGGCGGAGCAATTTCTTGTTATGGTGGACAGAGGTGGAGCAACTTCATGTTATGGTGTACATAGGTGGAGCAACTTTATGTTATGTCGTACAGAGGTGGAGCAAGTTTATGTTATGTTGTACAGAGGCGGAGCAAGTTTATGTTATGTTGTACAGAGGCGGAGCAAGTTTATGTTATGGTGTACAGAGGCAGAGGAACTTTTGCCATGAACGATTTCACGATTCGAAGCTAAATAGCAAATGTGTGCAAGATAGCTGGTAGAAACTAAGTAGGTTCCATTTTTTGGGGTCTGAAACTAAGCAGGCAGAAAATTTGGATTGAAGAAAGATCTTTACATTAAGGCCCAGTGTAGGCAACATGGACACTTTGGTTGTGGCAATATTGACACTTTGGTTGTGAGAATGAGTGATTGGTTGTATAGATGGTGTCTTACGTTGAACTCTCTGGACGTTTTGCAGTCCACTCACTGTCCACATCATCTACAGTCCACTCACTGTCCATATCATCCAAGTCCACTAACTGTCCACCCACTGTCCACCACATCCACAGTCCACTCACTGTCCACATCATCCACAGTCCACTCACTGTCCACCCACTGTCCACATCATCCACAGTCCACTCACTGTTCACATCATCCACAGTCCACTCACTGTCCACATCATCCACAGTCCACCTACTGTCCACATCATCCACAGTCCACTCACTGTCCAACCACTGTCCACATCATCCACAGTCCACTCACTGTCCACCCACTGTCCACATCATCCACAGTCCACTCACTGTCCACATCATCCACAGTCTACCCACTGTCCACATTATCCGCAGTCCACTCACTGTCCACCCACTGTCCACATCATCCACAGTCCACTCACTGTCCACCCACTGTCCAAATCATCCACAGTCCACTCAGTCCAGTGTGACATTCATGTATATATGGCTGTTAGCATTAAAATACATCCTGCCCAGCCAGGGGTGGCAGTAGCACCACGTTACCCCTGGCAGACATCATGCCCAGCCAAGGGTGGCAGTAGCACTACGTTACCCCTGGCAGACATCATGCCCAGCCAGGGGTGGCAGCAGTACTATGTTACCCCTGGCAGACATCCTGCCCAGCCAGGGGTGGCAGTAGTACTACGTTACCCCTGGCAGACATCCTGCCCAGCCAGGGGTGGCAGTAGTACTATGTTACCCCTGGCAGACATCCTGCCCAGCCAGGGGTGGCAGTAGTACTACGTTACCCCTGGCAGACATCCTGCCCAGCCAGGGGTGGCAGTAGTACTACGTTACCCCTGGCAGACATCCTGCCCAGCCAGGGGTGGCAGTAGTACTACGTTACCCCTGGCAGACATCCTGCCCAGCCAGGGGTGGCAGTAGTACTACGTTACCCCTGGCAGACATCCTGCCCAGCCAGGGGTGGCAGTAGTACTACGTTACCCCTGGCAGACATCCTGCCCAGCCAGGGGTGGCAGTAGTACTACGTTACCCCTGGCAGACATCCTGCCCAGCCAGGGGTGGCAGTAGTACTACGTTACCCCTGGCAGACATCCTGCCCAGCCAGGGGTGGCAGTAGTACTACGTTACCCCTGGCAGACATCCTGCCCAGCCAGGGGTGGCAGTAGTACTACGTTACCCCTGGCAGACATCCTGCCCAGCCAGGGGTGGCAGTAGTACTACGTTACCCCTGGCAGACATCCTGCCCAGCCAGGGGTGGCAGTAGTACTACGTTACCCCTGGCAGACATCCTGCCCAGCCAGGGGTGGCAGTAGTACTACGTTACCCCTGGCAGACATCCTGCCCAGCCAGGGGTGGCAGTAGTACTACGTTACCCCTGGCAGACATCCTGCCCAGCCAGGGGTGGCAGTAGTACTACGTTACCCCTGGCAGACATCCTGCCCAGCCAGGGGTGGCAGTAGTACTACGTTACCCCTGGCAGACATCATGCCCAGCCAAGGGTGGCAGTAGTACTACGTTACCCCTGGCAGACATCCTGCCCAGCCAGGGGTGGCAGTAGCACCCATGCTGGCTGTAGTACCCATGGCTGATTGAACTGTTGGAACATGATATGAAATATTGTTTAAACGTGTATTAGGCACTTATCCCACACCGTGTGTGGATGTATGTTGAATCATTTGTACTTTGTCCCACTTCCTGGCTTGGTTGAAGTGTTTCTCACATGCCTGATGAACGTAGTGCAAAGAGAGTTTCAAAGAAATGCCTGTAGATCATTACCCATCCAATCAGTCTGTTCTGTATAACATAATATGTATGCATGCATGCTCATGTGATAGAAGGCCGATATGTGTTTCTACAATAGCAACACTTAGAGGTGCTGCAAGCAGGACAACAGGCCACTAGTACAGACAAACCAGTAACAAAATGTCTGGAAAACATTTCTGAAGCTGGTTATAAATGTGTGTGTTTAAATGCAAGGAGCATTAAAGAATCTATTACAAAATTAAATTAGAAAGGGAAGCAAATTGCAGTGAAGCTGTTTGGTGCAATATAGTTACAGGAGATTCAACATTAACTATTGGATTAGTCCAAATTAGTCCAAACATAAACAAAGATAACAGTAAACAGAAAAATGCAAAATGCTATAAAGGAAGCGAGTAAAGGGGAATGTACCATAATGAGAGATTTTAACCACGGACACATACAATGGAAATCTCTAGAGAGTACAGGGAGTGAGAACCAACAGTTTCTGTTTTGAATACAGGATAGCTTCCTTACTCAATGCATACTAGATCCAACCAGGGGAGAGAATGTATTAGATTAAATTTTGCCTTCACAAAATGAATTAGTGGACAATTTAAAAACACATGAGCCATTGGGCAACAGTGATCATAATCAAATACATTTTGACATCAAAGTAAAATCAGAAAGTACAAATAAAAAAATACAGGAGAAACTTCCACAAAGGTAAATATAAAGATGTGAGAAAATATTCAGCAAAGCTAGATTGGAATAACATGCTGAGGAATAAGACTGCAATTGAATGTTGGAACATTATAAAATATTTAATTGAGAGTTATCATTGATCAATTTGTTCCCTTGAAAAAAAACAAGGAAAACGGTCTAGAAAGAAATACTTGTCAAAAGGAGCTATTAGAAAAACAGTGTTCAAGCAAACTATGTGGAGGGTTCATAGGCGTACCAGAAAGGATGAATACTACACAAATTACAAAGAGGCACTTAATGCAGCTACGAATTAAATCAGAAAATCTAAAAGAAGCTATGAGCAAAAATTGGCATGTAACATAATAAAAAATGACAGCAAGAGTTTCTATGCATATATCAGGAGTAAACAAAACGTACAAGACAAGGTTGGACCACTAGAAGACAGTGCTGGAAATATAATATCACAAGGTTTTTTAATGTCGGAAGAGCTAAATGGATACTTCAGTTCAGTGTTTTCCAGAGATAATATTACTTAATTACCAGTTCCAGGTGCTACATTTCAGGAGGCTAAATCAAACTATTTAAAAAAGGAAGCTAAGAAAATAAAGGCAATGAAGGATAATAAACCACCTGGAGTGGATGGAATTCTGCCACAACTACTAATGGAGACTGTAGAGCAAGTTAGTATACCACTTGCAAGAGTGTTTAATAATATATCATAAGTTTGTTTAATGGCCTAAAGGATATTTCATTTCAGTGTTTATCAGAGAGGAGATTAGTTCATTACCAGTTCCAGATGCCAAATTTCAGGAGGCTAAATCGGATTATTTAAGGCAGTTAATTGTAACTCCAGAAATAGCAGCTAAGAAAATAAAGGCAATGAAGGACAATAAATCACCTGGAGTAGATGGAATTCCTCCAAAATTACTAATGGAATACCATTATTTAAAAAGCGTTCAAGAAATAAGTCAGAGAATTACAAATCAGTGAGTTTAACATTACTGATTTGTAAATTATTAGAAAGGCTAATTAAAGACCATATGGTGGACTTCCTTGTTAGGCATAGATTATTAAATCCCATCTCAACATGGATTCCTAAAAGTGAGGTCATGCTTAACAAATATGTTTTTTTTTTAAAAGCCCATGCTATCGGGGACAGCTTACTCGACTGGATAGAACAATGGCTGACTGACAGAAGACAACATGTTGTAGTAGATGGAGAAGTTTCAAACTGGAAATCAGTTTTGAGTGGGGTACCACAAGGATCAGTATTAGGACCTTTATTATTTTTAATATATATTAATGACTTGGACGATAATATAACAAGCAACGTACTGAAATTTGCAGATGACACAAAAGTGTTTAGAAGGTTTAACAGTGATGGTGATCAACAACATTTACAAAACGATCTAGACAGATTAGTGAAATGGTCTGAGAAATGGCAGATGTTGTTCAATTTTTGGAAATGTAAATGCCTACATACAGGACATGGGAACTTGGACATAAACTATAAAATGGGAGATACTGGTCTGGGTACTACTGTAAAACAAAAGGACTTAGGAGTTACAATAAGTGCTGATATGAAAGTTTCAGAACAGTGTGGTATTGCAGCTTCAAAGGGTAATAAAATTCTTGGGTTGATTAGAAGAAACATAACATACAAGGGAAAAAAGTTAATTATACCTCTTTATAAAGCAATAGTTAGACCTCATTTAGAATACTGTATACAAGCATGGAGACCATATCGTAAGAAGGATATAGATATGCTTGAAAGAATACATAGGAGAGCAACTAAAACTATTCCAGAACTGAGAGACCTTAGTTATGAAGAACGACTGAAAGAATGTGGTTTAACAACCCTAGAGACAAGGCGGTTAAGAGGAGATCAAATTAAAGTTTTTGAGGTATTGAATGGGTATGAAAATATTGATAGAAATATTTTTTTCACTCAACGATAATAGAACTAGAGGACATGAGGTAACATTAGTAAAGGATCAGTGTAGATTGGATATCAGGAAGTACTTGTTCTCACAGGATAATAAATTAATGGAACAAAATTATCTACAGATTGTGTAACTGCTTAAAAACAAGGTTGACACATATCTCAGGACACATAGATTAAAAAAATGTTGGACCCTCGATAAGCCAATAGCTTCTTTGTCCATTTGTCATCTGGGCCTTTGCCTTGGATGGCAATCTTGTTAAATCTTGACATGAACATGAAGCAATCATTCGATCGAGCGTTCATGACACTGCTACCGCCTTGCATCCGTCCAAAGCAACGTCATTGATGAAAATTAGCCAATGAGGTCAATTGTCACAAAACAGACATGTCCAGATGTTATTATGTGTATATATCATGTTGTGTTACCTGACTATAACATATATGTTATGTGTATATATCATGTTGTGTTACCTGATTATAACATATATGTTATGTGTATATATCATGTTGTGTTACCTGATTATAACATATATGTTATGTGTATATATCATGTTGTGTTACCTGATTATAACATATATGTTATGTGTATATATCATGTTGTGTTACCTGATTATAACATATATGTTATGTGTATATATCATGTTGTGTTACCTGATTATAACATATATGTTATGTGTATATATCATGTTGTGTTACCTGATTATAACATATATGTTATGTGTATATATCATGTTGTGTTACCTGATTATAACATATATGTTATGTGTATATATCATGTTGTGTTACCTGATTATAACATATATGTTATGTGTATATATCATGTTGTGTTACCTGATTATAACATATATGTTATGTGTATATATCATGTTGTCTTACCTGATTATAACATATCTGGAATTAAATAGAAAATGGTCTGCCAATTCCAGAAACACAGTTTACTTGGTGAAGTGTGCTTGCTAAACACATAATATATAAATAAATTTCTTGGACATCATCGCAATGTTGGATGGGGCTGAAACGGTGAAGTGAAAGCGTGGCCCTTGGGCTGGAAGAGCCTGGAGACCTTGTGTCCCATTTATTCCCAGTTGAGACACCGTGTGGCGTTCTATAAGTCAGTCCGTTCACCATTTTATCATGCTTTAAAAGCAGTCAAGGTTAGACCGGTTTTAGCCAGCCATGTGGATATATGTGCAGTGAAGTGGCAAGGCCATCACGGCTGAGCGCACAGCATGGGTGACAGTCATTGGTGCACTTGGTGAAAGGAAGACTTGAATGCAGAGCCAATAGATCAACTGTATGCTTTGTGGACAATGAAATGTGCTTTATTGGTGCAGTTGTCTCACTGTTGTGTGTAGTGGTGCCAGCTAGTGGCAGTCGTTAAAACTTAGAGTCAGTCATTACATGCAAAGTCGTTGCGATGTTGAACAATGACAGCGGAAAAGGCAAGTTTTCCAGACTTCTAGTATAAAAATGGTGTCTATACCTCAGGTCGGGGTTTCACTGTTCAAAACTAGATATCGTTTTTGAGATGATGTGGAAATAGATCGGTTATGGTTACGCATGGATGCCTGATATGGCTATCTCTGTTGATAAATGGCATGTGTTCGGAAATGCGAAGTATAGGGCCTCAACAAGGTCATTATTAGGGGAATATGATATGTGTGTAATATGAATGTTGGCCTTATGTTGGATAACGTCAGATGTTGGTTGTGGGTTTTCATATTACACAATGGACTGAAATGTTACCGTTCTGTTTGGTTGAGACAACACAATGCCAATGGAAATGAGGTCAGGTTAGGTAAAACGAGTATGCGATAAGTCAACAGTGTTTGATATTTTTTATAAATGTTTTTGATATAATATTATTTCAAAGTGGTTGTGTTGTTTGGTGAAACTGGAAAGTAATAAAGGATTTCTGGCTTAGAAGTCGTTATTGTGTGTGTTTCTTACAAAGGGGATCAGCTCATTATGTTCAGTAGACAAATACAGTGAACGCCGTGTACCAGAATTACATAAAATATACGCAAAACAGGTTTCCTGGAAAACCCAATGGCTTTATGATTATCATTCGAGAATGCCAATTTACACAATTTTGTAGCTAGCAAATACTAGTTACTATGTAGCAATTCAGTATAAATGAAGTAAAACTCAGTTGTTTGACTACCGGTACATTCACTTCCATGTCATTCTGAGGTTTTGTTCAATACAGTGTAGAATCAAACTGCTCTGGCCCAAAGTGAGTCTGTTTAGAGGGACCACTGCATTAAAATTTACAATTTTAATTTGTTCTTGTGATATCATTGATTTGTGTGGAGTAGTACTGTTCATGACATCATAAATTGGACATGACTTTGAGCCTGCTCTGTATGGTCCTTGATAACAGACACATACATGACTTCAGTGTAACTGGCAACGAACTACAGAATAACAACTGAGTTGTCAGAGACAGATGTGTCTGGGGTTTTAATTAGATGCTAAACATGCAACACAGATGAGCTAATAACATTTAATGCATGTTTATGACATGTGAGGCACTCTTAAGAAAGCACCTACATACGCATTTCCAGCATGCAGCAAGGGTTTTAGGAAGTATATGGCCTTATCCCATTTTTTATATGGATTTATTTTAATTAAAAAAAAATCATGACAATGTATATATTTTCTTGTGTTCATCAGACTAGAGTATAATTTATTGACAAATTTATAGCTGGTAGTAAAGTATCCAACTGCCCCGAGTAGCGAAAATGCTATATAGTACTATACTCTTCATGCAATATGAGGGTCGCCATATATAGCCACATTTGGCAGTGAGATCCTCATATCTCCCTCGGTTTCGGATGTATAAGGCTGAAATTATGTAGACGTGCTCAGCCCAAAGGGACAGTTTGTACATTAAACTATTTTGAATGATGAAAGGGGATATTAGTGCACAAACCTCCCCTGCTGGTAGTCACCTCTCCATAGTTTCACCAGGGATTCTGGGCATCCTGCCGCCCCAGGCTAATCTATTTAGAGATCTGGGATGAGACTGGAGCCCCACAGGTGCAGTGTGCGGACCCACCTGTGTTGACATGTCCTGACACTCGCTAATCCAGTCCCCAACCATGAGCAACAAGTTACTTTGGGATGTCACAACGAGTGCCCACCAGGAAGGGCAGCTTGATCTGCTTTTGGGCGAACCGGAAAAATTCAACTTCAACATTGTGGGTATATCAGAAACACACTGGAGTAGTGATGTGGGTGTGGCATTTCAGCAAAATGAATACATGATAATTCACTCTTGAAGAGAAGATGATATCCACAGATTAGTGGCACTAATCCTCACGTCTCCGTATGTGATTGGTCTGCTTTCTTACAAGGCCGTTAGTGTCAGGTATATGCACCAGACTCATCTTACCCTGATGAATAATACCAAAACTTTGTGGATCTGCTCCAGTTAAAGTCCTAAAGGGTAAAGAACTACAGGTTCAGGGAGATTTCAATGCAAGAGTGGGTGACGACCAACATTCTTCCTGGCGAGAAATTGTTGGAAAGTTTGAACTGGGCTGTGCAAATGACAAAAATTATTTCACCAGAGGAACCTTGAACAAAATTGGTTATATTCTTGTCAGGATCAGAGAGGACACTTATCCCTGAATCTATCACAGATGTCATCAGATACAGAAGATTCAGGTGGTTTTGGCATGTTTGACATCCAAATAAATAACATCGTTAGGCAGGCGTACAAACAAGTCTTCAAAGGACTGTGAAAGAGAGGAAGACCACTGAAGAGACGTGTGACCAGATCAGATTTAACAAGATTGCCATCCCAAACAACAAGTTCCAGATGGCAAGTGGACAAGGAAGCCATTGGCTTATCAAGAGTGCAACAATTTTCTCATCTATGTGTAGCCCGCCCTTATCATATATCTGTCAATTATATTTTTAAACATATTCACACTACTAGCATTAACACAATCATTTGGCAGTTTGTTCCATTCATTTATCACCCTCTGTGAGAAAGAGTACTTTCTCATGTCCAACCTACACCGCTTCTTAACTGATGCTGCTTTGTGTCCTCTGGTTCTACTGCCTTCTTTAAGTTTGAAGAACATATTCCTATCAACATCCTCATAACCATTCACTATTTTAAACACTTCTATTTTGTCTCCTCGTAGTATCCTAGTCTCTAGTGTTGTCAAACCACATTATAATAAGCGACTTTCGTAACTAAGGTCTCTCAATTCTGGAATCATTTTAGTTGCTCTTCATTGTATTCTTTCTAGCTTGTCTATGTCCTTTTTACGATACGGCCTCCATGCTTGAATACAATATTCCAAATGTGGTCTGTGGTGTACGCTTATTAAGGCATGTACACTTATTAGGGCATGTACGCTTAATAGGTAGAATATGGTTTTGACAGTCTCTGTTTTGACAGTCTCTGTATTGGCAGTCTCTGTATAGACAATCTCTGTATTGACAGGTTTTAAATCAGAGATTTCCTGTATAGACATTCTGTATTGACAGTCTCTGTATTGACAGTCTCTGTATTGACAGTCTCTGTATTAACAATCTTTGTATTGACATTATCTGTATTGGCAGTCTCTGTATTGGCAGTCTCTGTATTGATAGTCGCTGTATTGGCAGTCTCTGTATTGGCAGTCTCTGTATTGACATTATCTGTATTGGCAGTCTCTGTATTGGTAGTCTCTTTATTGACAGTCTTTGTATTGGCGGTCTCTGTATTGACAGTCTGTATTTTGTTGTCTGTTTCAGATGTAAGTGGCATCCAGATTCAGCAGTGGTGCGCTTCAAGTCAGCATGGCTGGTGACACGTTCCTTCCGCAGTTTCTATAGCAATTGGAATGACACAATTACCCACAACGTCATCGCAGGTATTATGTAATGCCCTGACGCGTGATGCCGTGCCCCTTGACCTCACAGTGTCGGCGTTGTCACCTGATTCAGCCATGTCACCTGACACAGGAACCCCCCACACAGGTAAGATGATGACCTTGACATCGCTGTTTCCATTGAACTTTTGACCTATATTTTGTTTGTGGCGGGCATTCGCTGTCATGTGACCTTGTGTCTGTAGACTGTGTATAGCAGGATTGATGTATCAGAGAGGTCTGTATGTTGTGCAAACGTGTTTGTTATTTAAGTGTTTACTTACAGGGTTTATTTTGTTGTTACGAACAAATGTTCGTTATAAGTTGGTGTTTGTATTGGTCAGGTGTCCATTACAAACGGATGTCTGTTATACATTTTGAAAAGACTACAAAGAGGCTGTAAAAATGTTGAAGTCGGGGCTTCAAGGTGTCCATTATAGTCAGTTTGTTTAAACTATATTATTGCTAGTCACATAGAAGGAACTATTCCTGACACGTTTGGTCAGGGATCACCATATCTGTCCAATCACCACATCTTACTAATCACCATATCTATCCAATCATCACATCTATCCAATCAATGTATCTATTCAATGACCATATTTATCAAATCGCCATATGTATGCAGTCGCCATATTTATTTTGAATATCGGAAAAAACTTACGTTTCAGAAGTTTTTTCTGACATTTAGTTTGCTTCTGAGCTATTTGTCGAATATGTAATGTGTTCAAGCTTTTAAATGCATCTAGCATTGTTTGTTCAACTTTTCCTCAAATGATGCCCAAAAAAGTATTTACAAAATAGCCAGTAGAACACACGACTGCTTCAAAGCATGGGCAGAACTCCTTATAAAATACAGAAAAATAAATTTTATTATAAATATAAGCATGACACATCTCACAGAACTACATATTAGAGACAGACAGACGGAAGTATTAGACACAGAGGGAAGTCTTATGAATCAGATCACATCAGTGAAATGTGAAAGATAAAGCTGTTGATCTGGTTGACGCAACAGGCAGCAGTGAATCTGAGGATTGTGACACTGAGCTGCAGACAAGTCAGTCAGGTGTCTAATCTGGTGATTTTGGCAACACTTTTCTAGCACATTGATAGCATGGTGCCAGTTGATGGTGCGAAGTTTTAGAAACTTTTATTGTCACATTTTTTTTTAATCATGCAAAACGTCAACATTTAACAAGATTTGCCATCCAAGCCAAAGGCCCAGATGGCAAGTGGACAAGGAAGCCATTGGCTTATCGAGAGCCCAACAATGTTTATCTACGTGTAGACCGCCCTCCTGAGATGTGTGTCAACCTTGTTTTTAAACATATTCACGCCGCTAGAAGTTACACAATCCATAGACAGTTTGTTCCATTCATTTATTGTCCTCTGAGAATGAATACTTCCTGATATCCGATCAACACTGATACTTTACTAATTTTACCTTATGTCCTCTAGTTCTGCTATCTTTCTTAACTGAGAAAAACATACTTCTATCAATATTTTCTTTCCCATTCAATATCTTAAAAAATTTAATCTGATCTCCTCTTCACCTCCTTGTCTCTAGGGTTGTTAAACCACATTCTTTTAGGCGTTCTTCATAACTAAGGTCTCTCAGTTCTGGAATAATTTTAGCTGCTCTCTTCTGTATTCATTCAAGCGTATCTATATCCTTCTTACGATTTGGTCTCCATGCTTGTATACAGTATCCTAAATGAGGTCTAACTATTGCTTTATACAGAGGTATAATTAGCTTTTTTTCCTTGTATGTTATGTTTCTCCTAATCAACCCAAGAATTTGATTACCCCTTGAAGCTGCAGTACCACACTTCTGAAACTTTCATATCAGCACATACTGTTATTCCTAAGTGTTTTTCTTTTACAGTAGTACCTAGAACAGTATCTCCCACATTATAGTTTATATCCAAGTTCCCATGTCCTGTATGTAGGCATTTACATTTCCCAGTATTGAATAACATCTGCCATTTTTCAGACCATTTAACTAATTTGTCTAGATCATTTTGTGACATGGCCACCAATGAAGAAATTAACTGGTCTGAGTTGCGCTGTAGCTGATTAAACACTGACCAGGCTATGACATGGAATAAACATAATTAGTGATGATTTCTGACACCAGCGAGCACGAAAGTTGCACTTTGAGAGACAGTTGAAGATCTCTCTGTCTGCATATGTCACTGGACTGTGATTCGCGCTTGTGAAAAGAAAACATTCGAAAGTTCCTGTATTTTATTTGTTCTTATGAGACAACATTGAGTAGACGACTGTTACAAAATCTTTTATTTTAGGGTTGTAGCACCCAAGACAGTTTTGAAACCAAAATTGTTTACTGTTCCAGTTTATTTCTATATTTAGTAAGGTTTTCAGTAATCTGAAATTTAATCGAAAGTCTTGATTGTAATTCTATAACGTCATTATGACTGTGACACACAAGAAATGTTTTAAACAAGTTATATTGTCAAAAATTTGTCAAGGTTTGATCATATAATACACTTTGTTAACTGCTTTTTGTCATTCATAAATCTAACTGACAAAATTATATCTTTTTGTGCATTTGATCTGAAGAACAGCAAATGTGTACCAATACATTTACTAATTAAGTTGCCTTCTGTCGTAAAGGTACTGCAGAGTCCACTAACTTCCCAATTGCAAGTAGTGGAAGTGGTCAGGTGACCATGATGAGTTCTCAGACATGTATACAGTATACAGTAAAAACTATACACCATGGTTGACTTTCTGAAGGATCATAGGTTGCTTGTTTTGTTTGTTCATCTGTCTGTTCATCTGTCTGACTTTGTGAATAATTTATTAGAGCAGATTGTTATCCTGTTGTGGACGCCTACATTAAAAGCCTCCCATGTAGTCATTCCGGACAGTCTGGGAACATGTGGATTTAGAAATGTCAGTTGTATGCCATCGCTGACAAATATGTTGCAGTTGTGTCTCCTCACAGTGTATTAAACATAAATATCTTGGTCTAAAATTGATGAATAAATAGATTAACAATTTTAAATACTGCTACAAAAAATTATATTTAAAAATAAATATAGGATAACATATCAATATAATAACACACTACTAATTAATAAATAAATATTCATAAGTAATAATAAATCATTTAAAATATATAACTCATAATTTTTTATTCATCGTGATCAGGTACAGTTGAACAACTAAAATTATTCCAGAACTGAGAGACCTTAGTTACGAAGAATGACTAAAAGAATGTGGTTTAACAACCCTAGAGACAAGGAGGTTAAGAGGAGATTAAATTGAAGTTTTTATGATATTTGAATGGGTATAAAAATATTGATAGAAATATTTTTTTTCTCACTTAAGAAAGATAGTAGAGCTAGAGGAAATTATGTAATATTAACAAAGGATCAGTGTAGATTGGACATCAGGAAGTACTCGTTCTCACAAAGGACAATAAATGAATGGAACAAATTATCTACAGGTTGTGTAACTGCTAGCAGCATAAATATATTTACAAAACAAGGTTGACACATATTTCAAGAGGGCGGGTTACACATAGATGAAAAATATTGGACTCTCGGTAAGCCAATGGCTTCCTTGTCCACTCGGCATCTGGATGGCAATCTTCTTAAATCTGGTTAAATTTGTCTTGTTAAATTTTAATTGTTTTGAAGTGGGTAAAACATTGCTGTCTCCAAACAGCAGTTTCCCCTACATTGAAATATGTAAATCCCTTCTAGCTGGTGTCTACACCAAAGGAAGTAAGATTCCCCACAGGGGGTAAATGTGCCGCCTGCTGTGGACTCAAGTAAACTGCTGGTTTCATTACACCAAAGTCAAAATGACTTCCGGCTATTTGGACTTGGTGCAGCGACTTGANTGTTTAAAAACAAGGTTGACACATATCTCAGGAGGGCGGGTTATAAGTAGATGAACATTGTTGGACTCTCGATAAGCCAATGGCTTCCTTGTCCACTTGCCATCTGGGCCTTTGGCTTGGATGGCAAATCTTGTTAAATCTTGTTAAATCACCCACCAAACACATTTAACAAGATTGCCATCCAAGGCCGATAAAACCCTAGATGGCAGGGTGGACAAGGAAGCCATTGACTTACCATGGGTCCAACAATTATTCATCCACGTGTAATCCTGGACAGGCTCTTAGCCAGAAATAAAATTTTGCCAGTCTTGAACATTCTAAAAAACTTTATAAACAAGCGAATGGCTTCCGTGGAAACCGTTCGCGTCTATGACAGCTATTATTGGCCCAATTGATTTTTTTCACTGGCATTGCTGGTTGATATAATGACAGTCATTATTGGCCCATTTGGTTATTGCACTGGTAAGCCAATGCAAGTTGAGCAAATGTCAAACGACTGCCATTATTGGCCGAATTAGGTTTTTTCAATGGCAGGCCAAGACCGGTTTAGCCTTGTGCAGCGAGGTTAGTATTATCATTTGCACTTTAATATTAATAGAAGAAGAGCCAACACATGAAGGTTCATGAAAAATTAACTTGAAACTTTATTTTAAATATAAACACATGGAAGTAATGTTTGAAGCATCTTAAGACTAAGTAAATGCATGCAAATACGTCTAATATGAACAAATATGATTATAATCACACTAAAAATCAAATGCTTCACACTAAAAGTGAAGCAGTACAACAGATAAAAATATAATATATAACACTCAATAGTACAATTGGTTTTGAAAGTAATACATTGAAACATTACTTCTTTGATAGAACAAGACTCCTCCAGATTCAGTGTTGCCTATTGAACAACGAACAATATGAATTTACTAAACTGAGCACAGCCTAAGGCTAAGTGCCAGTGCCAGCAGTGGGCAACAATACGGTAGCATCTCTGTTACTAGCGGCAGGCACATCTACATTATGGATCTCCACCAACGTAACAAAGGACACTGACTCGGACTGTTCAGGGACAATAGCAGGAACACTGCATTTAATCATGTTTACGAAAAATGCATCGATTGTTGTTAACTTGAACGCTGACATGTCATATCTTTTCACTCGCTCTCGCTTGGCAGGTGCCATTTTGAACTCGCTCCACAACATCCAGGTCACGAGATTATTTCTTAAAATGATGGATTAGGCACTGAGAAAGGCCGTAGAAACGTGTTTCCCAATCAATGACGTACACGATTACAATAAATAGAGATCAGCTGCAACATTATTATTTTCCAACGATGTCAAAGTTAAAAATATATAGTCATAGATCGGCTGTATTTGATATTCTGCCGCCGGCAACATTAGCCAAATCACGACCCACGTGCGTTAAGAGTCGCTAAGACAGTACAAACAATTTTATTATAAAAAATATCTTGGATAAAGAAAAGCCTGTCTTTCATTTTTATTTTACCCGTCGTCGTCAGACATTTGTCCGTCTTCAAGACAGGCAGACGGGTCCCTGCCTAAGGGCCTGGTAACCCACCCTTCTGAGATATTTGTCAGTTTTGTTTTTTAAGCACAGCCATGCTGCTAACATTTACATAATCTAGCTAATTTGTGCCATTTATTTATCGTCCTCTGTGAGAACGAGTACTTTCTGATATCCAGTCTACATTGCACTTTCTCTAGAGTTGTTAAACCACATTCTTATAGGCGTTCTTCATAACTAAGGTCTCTCAGTTGTGGAATGAGTTTAGTCTGAGCCGAGGGACTCAGACAGTTATGTTATCCTCATTGTTATGTTGTCTTGCAATGAATGAGTTAAGTAGATAATAGCACTGCATATAGTTTGATGAGTATTGGCCACCGGGGATTGCATTGTATTCAGCATTGATCACCAGGTGATACTACTATTATACATTATAGTATATATTGATCACCAGGTGGTAGCACTGCATATTCAATCTTATTTTGATCATCAGATGGCAGTATTGCATAGTGGGTTATGGTTTTCTAATCCAAAACTGAAACAGTATTATTATTATTACAAACGTTCTGCTAGTTGGACTGCAAGAGACAGATCCAGGATTTAGTGATGGTGTTTTATTTTTCTTTGTCCTCTTCTGATTGTCTAAAGGACAGGTTCCTATTTGTTTACAGCTTCACAGCTGTTTGTCCTGCTCAACTTGTTCAGTATCTGTTATCCTGTTATCCTGAATTCAGATCAAGAAGTGTTGGTTAAGTCTGGTTTTCTCTGTCCATGTTTTGTTTGTCAAGTAACCCTCACACAACTTCTTTAATTATGGTACCTATAAATTGGGCTCACCTACGTCTCATTGTTTCTTTGGTGTTTCCATGTATGATTCTCTGTTTGTTGCATGTTTTGTCCAGGATATGTTGAGTGTTTTACGCAGCAGTCGTTTGTGGCATTCATCCATGTTTCATGTGTGGCATTCATCCATGTTTTATCACTGGGAAGCCCCTGGCATGTGTTCTGTCACTGCTCTCTAAAATGTATTGTTTTTACAAAGCGAATGCTGTTAGATGACTGGTTTAATGTCTGTGCTAAATCCCAGTACTTACCGTTATTTAGAAAACCGCTTTAAATGTTGTGTAACACGAATAGGAAAACTTGTCGTTTCCCTATTTTCGTTTAGTATTATTGCAATAGTAAAACAAATCAAACTGGTTTTTTTTCACAACCCAAAATTGTAAACAGAAAAGCAGAAATCAAATGGTTATACGTTTTGATCATCGCAATTGGAAAATGGAAGTACCTGGCTGGTGCGCATGCAGACTAGATGTAGGCGTGGTGTCTGGCTTATAAATGACAACTGTGACGCGGCTGGAAACTGCAGCCGGCAGGAAGCAATAAACGAGTGACAAGAACACAACTCTTTTTGACACATCAATTGTGTTGTGCTACTGAACTGAATGTTCTCTATAATTTTAGTGAAGGTCGTTCATCCGTATGTAAACTTAATAAATCAAAAGTGACGAATGTTAAAATCTACCCAAGCTCTCTGACGTATCTGATGCAGGTTATTACTATGAAATGTAAGTGATAAGCTCTGCACAAGATGGTCGAGTTGAAGTCTATGGATCATACCTATCGTTATTGGCAGTCAAATAATTTACTGTTTTCGTTATAATCTTGTGAATTGATGGAACAACCTCTAGACAGTTTACATACGGAGGAAAGACCTTCACTAAAATTAGTTGAGTGTTGTCCACAACAACAGTAAACACAGACTATAAATTGTTCTGAACGTTCAGTTCAGTAGCACAACACAGTTCTGTTCTCATCGGTCGTTTATTGCTTCCCGCTGTGTCGCAGTTGTCATTTATCAGCCAGACACCATGCCTACAGCCAGGCACTTCCATTTTCCAATTTTCAGTTTGCGCTGATCAAAATGAAAAACGTAAAACCGTTTGATTTCCTTTTTTTCCAATTTTGGGTTGCGAAAACAAAAAACAGTTTGATTTCCGTTTTACGATTGCAGTAATGCTAAACGAAAATAAGAAATCGGCAAGTTTTCCCATTTTTGTTACAGAATATTTAAAACGGTTTTCTAAATAATGGTAGGTACTGGGATTGTGCTATTAGCTGATCGCAGGTGTTAGGATCAGAGACATGGTTGCGTTGACATTGACATGCTGTGTCACCAAGTACATTGTTTGTGACGTGGCGGAGTCCGATGTTTGGGTGTGTTGATTCATCTCTTTGTATTATGTTCATATTGACAGCTTGTTGCCATGGATATGACACCTTTTTATGATTACTTGAACAGTATTTGACATCAGTGCAGATGGGTTAGTTTCAACATGTACTTGTTTATCAGCTGGTTTAATGTTTATTAATTGATGTAACACCAAACGTATACAATGATATTCTTTGGTACTGTACATAATAAAAAAAAAAATAGGATAAATATATATGCTTACACATGTACATTATATATATATATATATACACNATATATATATATACATATATATACATATATATATAATTATATATAAATATATATATACATATGTATATATATATATTTAAATTTGTGTAATGTACAAACAATGTTATATTAATTAATTTATTTGTTTATAGTTATGTGAGATGGTTGTTTATATATATATATATATATACATTATATATATATATATATTTATATATATATATACACTGTATATATATATACACAGTCGAACCTCACAATTAAGGTCACCCTCTGGACTGGGCCAAAGTGACCTGAAATGCGAGGTGATCGTATTAGCGAGACTAAATGCCCTATGCTTTACTGTTTTGGAAATAATTTGGGACTGTCCTAGGGTGTCCATAATGACGAGGTGGCTGTGTTACTGAGGTGACCATAAAGCAAGGTTTGACTGTGTGTATATATATATATATATATATATATATATATATATATATATATATAATATATAAACAATAATATCACAATTATAGTGCTATACACAAATAAAAAAGAAATAACAAAATAAAACAAATAATTAAAAAAGAATGAGACCAATAATTTTAGCATATGAATCTTTTATAATATGGCAGAATGCTTAGCGAATCTTGAAACAAAAGCAGTGAAGACAGAATTATTACAATAAGCAGTAGAACAAATGTGTTGATTTACTATAAATTTGTGTAATGTAGAAACAATGTTATATTAAACAATTTATTTGTTTATAGTTATGTGAGATGGTTGTTGCATTTCACCTGAGTGGGTTGTCATGTAGGATATGTCATACTTCAGCGCATCAATAATTATTTTGTTTTAATAAAGGCTACACTTTGATGTTTGCTTTACCCCACCC
>SDWI01000967.1:136279-153549 GCA_009193005.1 Lamellibrachia luymesi | reverse complement strand
ACAAGAAGCCATGCGCAACAAGAAGGCCGTGCACGACAAGAAGGCCGTGCGCAACAAGAAGGCCGTGCGCGACAAGAAGGCCCTGCGCAACAAGAAGGCCATGCACGACAAGAAGCCATGCGCAACAAGAAGGCCGTGCACGACAAGAAGGCCTTGCACGACAAGAAGGCCGTGCGCAACAAGAAGAAGCTGGTGAAGATGAACGGGTGGAGGCGGATGGATGGCCAGCCTTCGGTCACCCTCCAGGAGTTGAATGGCCAGTGATGAGCTTGTGCAGTCGCAGCTCCTGCTCCATCTTCACCTTTAGCTCCACCTGCAGCCCCAGCGCTGAGGAGACAGACCAAGAGAGGTAGACTTCATGTCTCTTCGGACACCAACACCACCGTGGACCTGGCTGTATGAGGTTGCTATGCCACACCATCTTATAGTAGACCTGGCCATCCATTAGGAGGCCATGGAAAAAAAGGAAGAGAAACTCCAACAAGAAAAGAAACAGAAACTGCAGCAAAAAAAGAAACAGAAATCGCAGCAAAAAAGAAAGAAACTGCAGCAAAAAAAAGAAAGAGAAACTGCAGCAAAAAAAGAAGGGAAACTGCAGCAAAAAAAGAAAGAAACTGCAGCATAAAAAGAAAGAGAAACTGCAGCAAAAAAAGAAAGAGAAACTGCAGCAAAAAAAGAAAGAGAAACTGCAGCAGGCGAAACAGGAGCTTCATCAGAAGCATGTGGGAGGATGCAACCGCATCCAGTACATGCTGCAGGAAGGTCTTTGTGAGAAGATCATTGCTACCTACCACAAATTTCTCAAGCGCCAGCCTCCGACAGTGAACACTTGTGATATATATCCATGGATTATGCCTACCTCAACTAGTATCTGGAAGTTTTATTTTTGAGGGTCTGTTTTCCCCAGTCGTTGCTCTGTAAAAAACTCAAGTAACCATACAAATGAAAACTAAATTGCTACTTTAATGCCAAATCTATACCCTCTCTTTTATCAGTTAAATGGTTTATTATAAGTCTATGCCATCATAACACAAATAATTTGTTCAAATCATGATTGTAAAAATATCAATGATATTTTAAACATGTAATATAGAAACAAAAGATTTTTAATTAAATCAAATTCATTTACAAATGCATCACCAAAACATTTGCATTTGAATGTGAACCTAAAATACTTTATCCAGAAGAACGACTTGTGCATTTACATTTAAGTAAATTGAAACATTTGTGTTCCAATGCATTGGCATACATGTGTTAACAAGTCTGGGTGGTTGACACATGATGTGGGTAATTGTGTTACATTGGCATACATGTGTTAACATGTGTGGGTGGTTGACACATGCATGTGGATAATTGTGTTACATTGGCGTACATGTATTAACATGTGTGGGTGGTTGACACATGATGTGGGTAATTGTGTTTCATTGGCATACATGTGTTAACAAGTCTGGGAGGTTGACACATGATGTGGGTAATTGTGTTACATTGGCATACATGTGTTAACATGTCTGGGCGGTTGACACATGCATGTGTGCAAATGTGTTACATTGGCATACATGTGTTAACAAGTGTAGGTGGTTGACACATGATGTGGGTAAATGTGTTACAAAAGTGGCAATGGCATATTCTAAAGTTGGTGATGTCAAAGTCCACATTCTAAAAAAAAAAATTTATTCTCATGAGTATTTCAAAGAAGTAACCATGTACAGTGCAGGGCTGGACATTAACGCTTGTCCACTTGTCCAGGACATGTAGCTATCAGTGTAGGACAAGTACATAATCCAGGACACTTGTCCCGCAGGACAAGTTCATGCCATGGTCATATAAAACATGTACTGTTCATTTTAATACAAAGACTGAAAGGTTTTGACTTGTTGACACCCAAAATAAATAACCTTTAATGGAATCTATTATTATGTCCGTTGTCGCACGTACTACCGCTTTCTTTCCACAATGCGACTACTGCCAATGTAATCACCAGGTGGCACATGTAGTATTTTAGAAACTAGCTTATTCACTAGGACAGCATTGCTGTTCTGTTAAAAACACAAACGTGTTGTCACTGTTCCTTATTTAAATGCCCCCTTACATAGCCACACTTCTGACATATATGCCCGTTTTATTGTTTGAATTTTTAACTTTAGATATTTCAAACTCTTGTAATATGCCTGTATGTGCAATACCCACCAATGTTTACCAATATTGGCATGAATTATGGCCAAAAAAATAAGTAAATATAAATACCCTTCCGCCTATTAATCGTCTAAAAATCCACCATTTCACTCTCATCAGCTTCCACCAGTAAACCTGGCAATGTCCCTGCTCAAATGCACTTATGTCAGATCGTATGAATTTTGTAAAACTTCCTATATTCAAACTTACTATGCCCTACATTTGTCTGTGACACACCAGGAAGTTTAACTGAGGCATGACCCCTACCATCTGCCTGGCTGATCGGTTTTATGTTGCTATTTATAGCCTTCTAATTCTTTGTCCTTTCTGCTACGAGTAGAGAGTTTTTTTTTATGCAAGTAACACAAAGATAGATGTGGTTTTTGAATCTGTTTATTGTATGTTGGTTCTTTATCATTTCCACAGCACAGTAGACGTAGCAATACCCAGTGTCATAGAATATGGACCTCCATAGGAAATGGACCCGGGGGTCCATATTCTATTATAGAACTTGGACCCCCGTATTAAAAAATGAGCAAAATTTATCAGATAATATAATGCAGTTTGTAGATTGTAACTTGAATGTCACAGCCATCGTTTATATGAATTGAAATATAAAATTTTTATTTATTTTAGCCACACTGCATTAAAATGCCTGTCATTGTCATTGGCTTTGTTTGCTATCAGTTGCTATATGTCTGAATATTAATCAAGTGTCTGTCCCTTTTGTTGGAATGGTTTAATAAGCATAACTAAAGCTTGCATTAATTCATTCATTTATTGTCTTTCCAGCTAAATACAGCATCTATGCATTGCCTCCAGTTAATTATTAGGAACGTATCATCATTGCACCAGGAGTAACTGATGCTTCATGAATACTCGACCATAAACCATTGTTTACAACTAGACCTAGTGAACTTTGTCGGGTCTGAAGCATGGAGGTGAAACGTGTCAATTCTTGAGTGTTCGCCGTGGTGACGGCTAAACATTGAGGGATGGAGGAAGATGTAACAGGTACGCTGAGTTGTCGATCAAGATATTTGTGGTGCAGCGACTCAGTGGTTAGGACACAGGACTCTCAGTTGAGAGCACCAGGGTTCGAATCAAGATATTTGTGGTGCAGCGACTCAGTGGTTAGGACACAGGACTCTCAGTTGAGAGCACCAGGGTTCACCAGGGTTCGAATACTCTTAGTGCCACTTCGAGGCTTGAGCAATTTTGTTCACGCCTCAGTTCACTCAGCAGTTTAAATAAGTACCTGGTTACAGACAGTGAAGGATATGTGTGAACGAATAGTCTTTGTACAGTAATTGTGGCATGGCTGAATGCTTCCCAGAGAAGTTGAGTTGGTGTTGGAATGAACTGAGGGTGAATATATTTAGCATCGAAATGGCAAACGAGGGAGAGGAATAATACACCTCAAGCACGGATCTCCCTTGCAGGTTAGGTCAGGTATGTAATTACACACTTACATACAGTGAGGTTATGTATGTAATTACACACTTACATACAGTGAGTTCAAGCATGTGATTACACACTTACACACAGTGACGTCATGTATGTAATTGCACATTTGCATTCAGTGAGGTCATGTATGTGATTACACACTTAAATACAGTGAAGTCATGTATGTAATTACATACTTACATACAGTGAGGGCGTGTATGTAATTACACATTTAAATACAGTGAGGTCATGTATGTAATTACATACTTACATACAGTGAGGTCATGTATGTGATGACACACGTGTCATGCTGGGTCTAGAATGATCATTGTGTAGAAAAAAACCCAGTGTCACCTTTCAGTACTCTAGTGTCACCTTTCAGTACTCTAGTGTCATTTTGCGATGTTATTTGTCACCTTTCAATACCCCGATGTCATTTTAAAATAAATTGTCACCTTCAAGTATTTTGCGATACATTGTCATCAACTGCAATATGAAATTAAACTGCTCATTTTCTCATTTTGTAGATGTGTTCCATTGTGCAACATGCATTGTCATAGTCTCACCCTGGACGTTAGCAACTGGCAAGTTGATTAATTTACTTCAATTGCAAAATGTCAGGGTTAAATTCACTCAGCCGCGCAGTTTCGGTGCTTCATTTCATTAGTCAAGAAGTTAATTGACTAAACAATTTTCTACGAAGCTTGTTGTTGTGTGTTACAGATATGCTGGAAATATGCACGCACGCACGAACGCACGCATGCACGAACACACACATACACACATACACACACATGTGTGCATGTATTTCTAGCATATCTGTTTATATATATATATATATATATATATATATATATATATACATACATAAATACATACATACATATATACACATATATATATATATATATATATATATATATATATATATTCATACACAGTTATATATTTTAAATACATGTAGTAAACAAATAAAATAATTTAAATCATAATACTTAATCAATTTTAAGTAATTAAAATTTGTTTTAATGAAATAATATTTCTTCATTTTTTTATATTAGTTAATATTTTGGAATTATTATTTTTAAATTGTTAAAATATATAACAAAGGTAACATTCTTTAAAATAATAAAACATTTAAGGACTTGTAAAATGGGCTATGTAACGTAAAAAAATTATTTAAATAATAAACCATTACTATTCATGCTGAATAAAAGATATTTCGAATGTTGAAGTAGTGTGGTCACTGCCCCCAGTTAACCGTTTCAGTGACAATATCTACAAAGACCATTTTTTACACTGAAATGCCATGCAATCGATTTTGCTAATTCCATTTTTTGCAATATCTACTGCCATTGGCTGGAAGCTAGGTCATTGCCAGTGAACATTTTCCAATCAGATAACATTTTTGCATTTCAGTGCAAAAATAAAATGTAAGTCTTAACCCAAAACCAAAATATTGTATGTTTGCCAGCCAAACATATCAGAGGACAGTCAAAGCACACAATGGTCTCCCTTTTCCAGAAAGATATAGTTTACTTGATGACGTGTTTACTAAACACGTAAAAATACAAGTGGAGAAGACATTTTTTTAATGCCTGGTGTATCTGGGCAGTAATAGCTGGTATGTCAGGGCTGTAATAGCTGGCATGTCAGGGCTGTAATAGCTGGCATGTCAGGGTGGTAATAGCTGGCATGTCAGGGCTGTAATAGCTGGCATGTCAGGGTGGTAATAACTGGCATGTCAGGGCTGTAATAGCTGGCATGTCAGGGCGGTAATAGCTGGCATGTCAGGGCTGTAATAGCTGGCATGTCAGGGCGGTAATAGCTTGCATGCCAGGGCTGTAATAGCTGGCATGTCAGGGTGGTAATAGCTGGCATGTCAGGGCTGTAATATCTGGCATGTCAGGGCGGTAATAGCTGGCATGTCAGTGCGGTAATAGCTGGCATGTCAGTGCGGTAATAGCTGGCATGTCAGTGCGGTAATAGCTGGCATGTCAGTGCGGTAATAGCTGGCATGTCAGGGTGGTAATAGCTGGCATGTCAGCTCAAACAAATGATAGAGCAACAGTGTTCTATACTACACCCACAAACATGACAAGTCACTGACACAATAGTAACATAACAGTGTCAGATTACATCACAGACAGCTGATTACTTGTATCCTGAGTGGTCTGTGGAGGGTCTGATATACCCCCCTTGAAGCAGGTTCTGACCAGTGAGTCCAGTGTACTTGATTGACATATTGACCCAGTGGACTGATGCAACTACCTGCCCACCACCTGAGCGGGAGTGGACCGGTCCATGGCCAGCTGCCAGCCACAGAGTGGATAGTGTATGACTGGAGTTGTTGGTCAAGGGAGTATCAATGGTGCCTGTTTTCCCTGGACAGAGAGACTGGACAGTGGTCACTCAGTGCTCTGATGATCTTCCCTGTTACGTGAGCACAACCAGCAACATTGCGCAACCAACCATCAAAGTGGAATACCCTTTTCGGTTTCCTGAAACGCCCCAGAAGAGGCGATGCTGGGGAACAAGGAGCTGGAATGAAAAAGGTGGGGACATTTGATTCACCCCAAACAATTTTGTTTCACCCCTCGATTTTTTGCAAACAAAATTTTATGTTAAACTGCTGTCTACATAGATAATAATTCATGATGTTTGTCGATAGTCAGATGCTATTTGTTGTTAGATATTTTAAATATTTATGTATTTATTTCTGAACTGTTTGGTTACTGTTAGCTCGAGGTCTGCCAATCATGGGTAATCTATTTGATTTGTTTTGTAAATCATTTGTTTCATTTCGTAACATCCAATGTAGACAAAAATAAGACAGCCATGAAGATTTCAGCTTCAAATGTATTAAGTTTTAGCTGTATATTCTTTATTTTACATAAGTCAATCAAAATTGTACTTACAAACCAGATTTACAAAATTTCCGAAAAATGTTCCTATTAAACAGAAAGGATATAAATTTAATATTCTTTTGTGCATATTAAAATCTTATCCACTGTGAGTTTTAGATAGAAAGCAACAGGAGATGTGAACCAAGAACTTATTTACTATAAACAATTTACTATAAACGTGTACAGCGATATAAATCAGCATTTTCAATTGTTTTGATAGCTTGTTTTATTTGATATAAAAGGTTGGATGAAGCACAAAGAAAATTACCCATTTAACAACGTCATTTATGTATAATATATATTACCCAGGATGCACCATGTTTTTAGAGAAATGCGTAGTTTGTGTAGAGTGACTTGTGCGATGTTCCAGTCAAGGTTGTACACTAATGTCACATTGGAGCCAGGGAGGCTGGGGATAACTCGGGGACAGTTTCCCAGGTTCAGACATGGCCTGGTGTCACACCAGGTGAAATTGTTCAACAGGTAAACATCCTTTGCTAAAAGAGCAGCAACCTTACACCCCTGCTGACATAATGGGATCACCTGGTCATCTTAGGTCATCCCAGCAGTAACCACTATATTGACAACTTCTGGTAAACAGGATTTATTATGTGGCCAGGTCAGGGGAAGTCATAGCTGTAACAACCTGACACCCCTCCGGTGATAGTGGCATGGTCCGGTGACTTACTCTGTGGTCAAACTCACTGGTCAACCCTTATGCTAAGCAGGAACTGGATCAATAAATCTTGGCTGGAAAGTGTCTTGTTGATCTCATATTGGAACTGGACTTGCCAATGGAATGAATCTATTACCTCAATGACCTCACCTGATGACCAGCCAGTTGGTCACTGTCATGTCCAGTTGGTCACCAGGTTTATTCCTTGCATTCCTAGAGCAGGGTTAATTAGCAGAAATAATGTGTTAATAAAATAGCACAAAGAAAGTTGGCTGTGCAACTACACAATATGTGCATTTGTGCAATTGGTTAACCACATTACATGACTGTCTGATTGGCTGGCTTTCTTTGCCTATTTCACATCCGCGATTGGTTAACCAAGTTACAGAATGTTCTGATTGGTTGCCATTGTTTGCCTATTGCCAGATGTTGTGGTTGTCTTGCAGTTGCTTCCACTTTGTAATTATTGTTGAGGTATCTGGGGCTTGTTGACTGGAGTAGTTGTTGTGGTGACTGGGCCTTGTTGACTGGGGTAGTTGTGGTGACTGGGCCTTGTTGTCTGGAGTAGTTGTTGTGGTGACTGGGGCTTGTTGACTGGAGTAGTTGTTGAGGTGACTGGGGCTTGTTAACTGGTAGCAGGTTGTTGAATGTAGTAGCAGGGTCAATTGTAACCATTATTCTTCATTTCTGTGAGTTATTGTTTCATTATTGTAACTGGCAAGAATAGACCATAATGTAGAGTTGAGGCAAGATCACTTCTTGCAGTGTGTGGACTCGCACATACAAACATGCGTGTACATCATATACACTCAGATACACTTAATATTGTTTATGTACATTCATATGTCATATCCAAGGCATACTAAATTACAGCACTAATTCACTTTGAAACAATTCCCTGGTACTTACATGGAATGTGTTATATTATTTAATTCTCATAAAGACATAATATATTATCAAATTAAAATGTTATATTAAAGCTAAAATGCAATATTTATTCAAGGATGTTGTCCTCCCCAACTTGATACTCCTTCATCCTTCACCCGCCGCCCTCCACTTTTCACCCTTCACCCGCCACTCTTCACCCTCCACTAGCACCCACCAAAGACTGGCAGTGAAATATGATGACACCCTGTTAGTTAGTAAACACCATATGTTGATATCTATTCACCATATGTTGGTAGCTATCCAAGAACTGAGAGTCATTATAGGAGCTATTTCTGGGTGAGCCGCAGGACCATCTCAGGTGAACATGGGTCATCTGATGCCAGCACAGGGACTATTGTTCCTAGGAGTCACCAGCCATTAGATATAACAAGTCTGCTGTGGACAACTGACTCTTGAGCGTTGAGTTAGTAAAGTATCACCAGTGACCATGTGCAAGGGGTGCATTTAAGAAAGTTTCTATGTGTTTATATACATTGTGTTTACAATAATATATTCACACATGCTTGTGTATGCATGTACGCACACGTACATGCATGTGCGCATGCGTGCATTCATGTGCAAACATGGTAAATGGACCTGCGTGGTAAATGGAGCCCTGTAGTAAAATGGACCTGCTTGGCAAAATGGAGCCGTGTAGTTAAATGGACCTGCGTGGTAAATGGAGCCCTGTAGTAAAATGGACCTGCGTGGTAAATGGAGCCCTGTAGTAAAATGGACCTGCGTGGTAAATGGAGCCCTGTAGTAAAATGGCCTAGATCCATCTCCCACTGTGAAAAATACGTCAAAAATGGACGTTTTAATTGTAATAACAAAGAAATCCATTTCAAGATTGTCAACTTATTTTTATGCGTGTGTGTGGTGTGTGTGGCGTGCGTGCGTGCGTGTGGTGTGTGTGTGGTGTGGTGTGGTGTGTCTGGAGGTATGTGATTTTGAGAAAACCTGGTCAGCATGTCAATGAGATGATGGCAGTTGCTGTGAAAAATTTTCAGAATTTTTAGTGGTCACGTTTTCTTATAACCAGACAAAATGTTAACGTGGCCACCAATGCAATCTTGTACTGTGGTCTGACCCCTGCAGTCTTAGTGCAATTAACCCTGTTATAAATTCACCAGCCATTAGGTACAACAAGATTTAACCAGATTGCCACCCAAAGTGATAAACTTCAGGTGCAAGTGGACAAGTAAATCATTGGCTTATTAAGAGTCCAACATTTTTATTTATAGTTTGCCCTCATCAGATTTTTTTTTTTTTTAAATATAGCCACACTGCTTGCAGTAACGTAATCAGCAGATAATTTCTTCCATTCCCTTCTGGGGTTGAGTACGGGTTATGTTGGAATCAGAGTTGTTTGAGTTTTTTCAAAGCTTGGTCTACCTAGCTGTGGAATCAGAGTTGTTCTTCTCTTCTTCTGTTAGCCCGGGGCTGTAGGGTGCCCAGTTACCAGGGTGTACCAAGTGGAGGTTATGCTACAGTCTTGTTTAGTTAGGCTATGTACCAGCATGGGGGGGGGCTTGTGCACCATGTCCTTTTTTCGCCCCATAAAGGGCAGTAGCTGAAGGCAGGGGCATGAAGTCCGTGCACTAGGCAAGAATCTCATCTATGGGAGGATCCATTCCGCTGAAAAGTCATTTTTTGCACCAACTTGAACAAATCAAAATGCAATAAACACATACTTCATGTCGATACACATGCATGAGAGATTTTAGAAATTACTTTGAAATCTCATTGCTTCCCTGTGTAATACTTATGGTTTCATGCGTGGCATGGTTTTTATTTCCTCGCATTTACTTTCACGTTTTTGAAAAGACGTCCATATAATTATTTGCAGGTTTAAGATTTTTAGCTGCTACCATGTCAGTGTGACAGGTGTGTGTCTGATAATGAAGACAGGTGCAGTAACAGAGAGACTAATGACTGCATCAGAGAAGGAAGGCACTTATACATGTGAACCTTCAACGAACAAATCAATTATATTTCCAGTCAACAATTCTACCTGAGCTAATCACCACCAGTGATCCTCCGTCCAGCAACCCCAGTTACAGTGCTATAACTAACCTGTGCAAGGGGCCAGTGTGATCCGAGACTCACTTGCTTTCTAAACAAGTTGCGGTGTACTGGGTGCCATATTCTAACTGTGTAGTTTTGTTTCAGTGGTCCAAAAAAGTGCCCTAGTCCTAACTTGTCTCCTGTGCTTGACTCGTCAGTAGTTTTAGTCACAAACCGTTGACCAAAATGTGTGTTTCCAACTTGGACCGTGCAGGTTAAGCAACATGAGTAATTGATAGGGCCAGGACATCGACCATCCACTTTGGTGCCACAGAACAGCTTTGAGACAGACTGCCTACTGGATGAGGTGGAGAAATGACAGAGGAGAAAGAAGAAGGAAATGAACTAAGACCAGGCCTTAACCTCCTGCCAAGCTCTGCAGATCAAGACTCAGATTCCTGAGTCACCTCAAGTCGCACAACCAGTTCCGACTGCTGATGATGATGAATCACTGAACTATTAATATAATTTTTGTCCTAGTCTGACTGTTTTATGCTGTTTATTGACAATATATGGGTTGATTAATTAATGTCTCTCCTCTATGTGGTTCAGGTCCTGAGGTCTCTTGGAAGTGGACCATTAGATAACGTCATCATGTGCTATTCTTATTAATAAATAAATGTGACACTTCATCATGACCAGCTGCTGCAGAGTGACCAGGTTGGAATGACCACACATTGTCATTGTCAGTGTGGTCAATCAAGGTCAGATACACTGTTGTGGACAAAATGCAAATATGTTGCATATAAATTATTAAAATCCGAAGGGTTAAATATGCCATACACCTGCTGATTACATATATTCTATTATTTTAACATATTTTTTATAGAATATTATTAGGTCATTAAATGGTAAAAAGTAGGTTAGGTCAGGTTTGAATAAGTTAGGTTAGATTAATTTATGTTAGTTTAGGCTAGGCTAGGTTGGTGTGTAAAATAAACTAAATAAAACACATTTGGAAAGTATTTGACCAACATATTTTACCAAAACAGCAAATATGAACATCAAATACAAATACAGTCTTCTGGAAAAAGTCAAATACAAATTCACAAAGTCAGTGAATTTAAATATAAATGCATGTTTGACCCAACTCTGATGAATGAGAGTCTGATTACATCTACTCCTGCTGACAGCAGACATCATATCATTTGACATAACTGCATTTGAGCAGACACATTGGCAAGTTAGCTGGTAGAACATGTTAGCAGTGTAACCGTGGATTTTTAGATGATTTAAATAGGCGGAAGGATTTTTGGCAAATTTTTCGCCACAATATTTATGCAAATAATTTATGCAGAAATTGGTAAACATTGATAGGTATGCCACATTCAGCCATTTTAAAAGAGTTAGAAATATGTGATTTTGACAAAACTCGACCAGCATGTCAATGAGATGATGACAAAGGCAGGAAAGAAGTTTAAGAATTTTTTTATGTCTCAATTTTCCTATAATCGTGCAAAATGTTAACATGGTCACCAATGGGAAACGTAACAGTAGGCTGAACCCTTATATGCTGTGGAGTCTGGACACCAGAACACCTTTGATCTTGAGTCCGTTCATTCAGTCATGTTCGTTAAAGGTCCCGTCCCACCTTGATAAAAAAATTTGCTCGTTTCAAATTCAAACCCACCTAATGGCCACTACGACATGCTAGCTCGTTTGTGCAACTTTTATATGTAGCTTTTGTGAAATCATCATACAAACTGTTATTTTTGTATCCAGAATTTATTGCAGTGAAAATGGAAACATTGATAACTCACAAATTTCACCCTTGTTTGGTTTATTTGGTTGTATGCTTGTTTGTTTGGTTGTATGGTTTTACACCTGGCAACTCCCAAGTTTTTATACCTGCAAGAAAAGTTGATTGATGAGATAGACCCTCCATTTCTGACAGTTTTTACACACCTCAATCGTAACTTGTCAATACTTTATCCGTCCACTTGTACGGGAGGGGTGTCACGGGGACAGATGAAGCTGACAATCAGCAGTAAGCCATACTGCCTGGATAGGGGGGATGCCATATGTCTTGAGGTGTCTCTTTGACACCTGCAATCCAAGTTTTTCTTGGTCTCCCGCTCGCTTAGAAGCCTGCAAAGCCTCACCTGTCAATAACAACCCCTAAAATACCTGGCAGCTTTTGAACTTTACCTTTTTCGCTTTTCCATTGAGAAATATACAGTACCAAGAGTCAAGACAAAAATAGTTGCTGGTGCCTTCGTAGATGTTTATTTGCTCTTAGTGTTTGCTCCTACATGTTTATTTGCTCTTAGTGTTTGTCCCCCAATATGTTTATTTGCTCTTAGTGTTTGCCCTTACATGTGTATTTGCTCTTACTGTTTGCCCCTATATGTTTATTTGCTCTTAGTATTTGCACCTACATGTTTATTTGCTCTTAGTGTTTGTCCCTACATGTTTATTTGCTCTTAGTATTTGCACCTACATGTTTATTTGCTCTTAGTGTTTGCCCTTACATGTGTATTTGCCCCTACATGTTTATTTGCTCTTAGTATTTGCACCTACATGTTTATTTGCTCTTAGTGTTTGTCCCTACATGTTTATTTGCTCTTAGTATTTGCACCTACATGTTTATTTGCTCTTAGTGTTTGCCCTTACATGTGTATTTGCCCCTACATGTTTATTTGCTCTTAGTATTTGCACCTACATGTTTATTTGCTCTTAGTGTTTGTCCCTACATGTTTATTTGCTCTTAGTATTTGCACCTACATGTTTATTTGCTCTTAGTGTTTGCCCTTACATGTGTATTTGCCCCTACATGTTTATTTGCTCTTAGTATTTGCACCTACATGTTTATTTGCTCTTAGTGTTTGTCCCTACATGTTTATTTGCTCTTAGTATTTGCACCTACATGTTTATTTGCTCTTAGTGTTTGCCCTTACATGTGTATTTGCCCCTACATGTTTATTTGCTCTTAGTATTTGCACCTACATGTTTATTTGCTCTTAGTGTTTGTCCCTACATGTTTATTTGCTCTTAGTATTTGCACCTACATGTTTATTTGCTCTTAGTGTTTGCCCTTACATGTGTATTTGCCCCTACATGTTTATTTGCTCTTAGTATTTGCACCTACATGTTTATTTGCTCTTAGTGTTTGTCCCTACATGTTNTTCTTAGTGCTTGTCCCTACATGTTTATTTGTTCTTAGTGCTTGCCCCTACATGCTTATTTGTTTTTAGTGCTTGTCCCTACATGTTTATTTGTTCTTAGTGCTTGTCCCTACATGTTTATTTGTTCTTTGTACTTGCCCCTACATGCTTATTTGCTTTTAGTTTTGTCTGGTGAAATTTTTTATTTATATTAGCTATGATATAAATGTCTTCACCCCCGTATCCTCCTTGTTTTTGTCTCATGTGTCACAGTTTCTTTAGACCACTGTAATTGTCTTGAGTCAATGTGGTTCTTTTCGAACCGTGACTCAGTTTGTTATTGTATCTTTTTTCATCAGTTCCTTCATTTCATCCTGCCAGTCTATTCAAGGGACATAGTGGTGGGCGTGCAATAAACACATATCTGTGATGCTCTTGTATTGTAGATTTGGTTGTCCATGTCCTACCGTATTCAATCTAATAAGCGTACAGTACGCTTGAACAAAAATTGGGCCATGGAAAAATATCAAGGAATCTGCTCTTGTAAGCGTACAATAAAAAATTTTCTCTAGACAATAAGGCAACTGTCTAACACTAGCGGTAGTGTAGTGTAGAACAACTGAAAAGTGGTGCGAACTGTTTAACACCAGATGGCGACACTTCAGTTGTTCCACACACAAATTACAATAATTATGGATCCTGCTGATTAAAAAACGGGGTATATGCTAATTAGCGCATGTACTTTTAATAGGTTGAATACGGTATATATAATGGAGACTGTCCATGTTCAAGCAGGGCTGTGTTGCTTCCATGGATAATAAATAACATCAGCATACATTATCAGGTATATAAATTAATATTGAATTAGATATTTATAATGCAGTAAAAACCAGCTCAAAGGCAGTTTTTAAATAAGTAAAATAATTTTGAAATATGTTAAAATACTTTTATATGTTTTTTTTATTTAAATAAACTAAATAAATAAAAAGTTCACATCATTAAATAGTCATTGCTGCAATATACAATAACATCATAAAGATATACAGTAACATCATAAAGATATACAGTAACATCATAAAGATATGTACAGTAACATCGTAAATATATACAGTAATATCATAGAGATATATCATTATCTCATAAAGATATCTGAGCAGCTACATCATAGTGATTTACACCTGTAAAAACAGCGAATCAATTACACAAGCTGGAGTCCAATACTTTAGACACAGGCACTTTGGCAAAAAGAAACTTCTGCTAAACACTCCACATTACAGGCAATCTTCTTGTTTTTACAACCTGAATGCGTTTAACCCTGTTACTTGAAACTTTGCCGTTCAGAGAGAGGATTTTTCTCCAAACCCTCTGGTGAGGATCCTTTCGGCTGCAGCAACTCTGTGGTTGAGACCCTAATTTATATCCCACTTAAAAGTACTTTTGCAAATAGAAGAAACACAAAACATATGTCCAACTTGTTCTGTTTTTGTTATTTATCTCCCTGAAAAGTTCTAGTGTGGATGGTTCTACTAGTGTGGATGGTTCTAATAGTGTCGGTGGTTCTACTAGTGTGGATGGTTCTACTAGTGTCGGTGGTTCTACTAGTGTCGGTGGTTCTACTAGTGTCGGTGGTTCTTTTAAAAAAAAAAAATTAAAACTTGTACACCAGACAGACCCACTAAAAGCCAGGCCTGCTAAAGCCTTCAGAAACATGTTTATTATATCCCCCACACACCCCCCCTCCACACACACACACACCCACCAGTTAATTTTTTTTATTTTTCATCAAACATGCTCATGGTAAACTAGGTCAGTCCTGACTGGCTGTTAGCTGTTGTTCCTGCTCAGTGGGGTCTCCTCTTCCTACATTTGTTCATTTGTAATTTAAGAAGTCGGCTTCACACTGGATCAGTGGGACTTACATCCTCCCAGTAAGCCGCGGAATACCTGGCTCATAAGACGGGATAACTGCAGCGCCACCTGCCAGGCCCACAAGTCATTGACTGGGTTGCACCCAGGAATTAATTCATGCCTTGATGGAAGTGGAGGTTTACTTAAGGTTTTCTCGGTTGTCTCTTTCCTTTGTTGTGGACATGTTAAAAAGGGAAGGTTTGTGTTTTAATGTAAAAATACTAATCCTGGTTTTTAGTAGCATGTCTTCATTACCAAGCATTACCAGGCATGTGTTCACTGTCAGGCGCCCTTAGCAGGCCCTTAGCCAGGGACTTGTCTGCCCGTCTTGAAGACAGGCAAATGTCTTACAATGACGGGTAAAATAAAAGATGGGTTTTTCTTTTTACAAGATGAAATTTTTTCATAATAAAATTGTTTGAACTGTCTTAGTGAATCTTAGTGCATGCGGTCATGATTCGACGAATGTTGTCGGCGGCAGAATACTACCGATCTATAAGACTATATATTTTAACCTTGACATCGTTGGAAAATAATGAAACTGCAGTTAGTCTCTATTTATTGTAATTGTGTACGTCATTGGTTGGGAAACGCATTTCTATGGCCTTTCTCAGTGCCTATCCATTGGCGCTCTCATTTGAAGAAACAATCACGTAACCCTGATGTCATGGGGCGAGTTCAAAATGGCACCTGCCAAGCGACTGAAAAGATGCGATATGTCAACGTCAAAGTTCACGACAATCGATGCCTTTTTCGTAAACGTGAATAAAAGCAGCATTCCTGCGATTGTCCCCGAACAGTCCGAGTCAGCATCCTTTGTTACGTTGGAGATCCATAATGTTGATGTGCCTGTCGCTAGTAGCAGAGACGCTACTGTATTGTCGCCCATCACTGGCACTCTGCAGTTGACAAGTGCAATCGTGGTAGACTTTGAAATTGAGTCTGAATTGGGCCCCGATTCACATACATAACTGGCGTGTATGCCCTACTATCGGCAGCAGTATACCAGTTCCTCAACTCAAACAGCAGGCAAACGATTAGACTGTGCTCAGTCCAGTAAATTCATATTGCTTTTTGTCCAATAGGCAATACTGAATCTGGATGATTGCTGTTTTATCAACGTAGTAATGTTTCAAAGTGTTACTTTCAAAAGTAAGTAAGTAAGTAATATATTTTTATTTGTTGTATTGCTTTTTTAGTGTCAAGCATTTGATTTTGAGTGGGACTGTAATCATATTTGTTCATATTAGACGTATTTGCATGCATGTACTTAAAGTATTAAGATGCTTCAAACATTACTTCCATGTTTATATATTTAAAATAAAGTTTCAAGTTACTTTTTCATGAACCTTCATGTGTTGGTTTTTCTTCTATTAGTATAAAAGTGCAGGTGTTAACGCCAACCTCGCTGCACAAGATTCAATTGGGCCAATAATAGTTAAACCAGACTTGGCCTGCCATTGAAAAAACCTAATTCGGCCAATAATAGCTGTTATTTGTCAAATTGCAATGGCTTACCAGTGCAAACACCAAATGGGCCAATACTGGCTGTTATTACATCAACCAGCACTGGCTTGCCACTGAAAAAATAAATCGGACCAATAATGGTTGTCATAGCCGTTCGCGCGTTTAAGGTTTTTTGGAATGTTCAAGACTGGCAAAATTTTATTTCTGGCTAAGGGCTGACCCATAGCATATTATGTTCACTGTCAAACAACCCTTAGCATGTGTTCACTGTCAAACAACCCTTAGCATGTATTCACTGTCAGGAAACCCTTAGCATGTGTTCACTGCCAAGCAAACAACCCTGGTTTAAACATGTGTTCACTGCCAAACAACCCACAGCATGTGTTCACTGCCAAACAACCTGTGATGTTCGCATCCAGAGATGAATAAGTACTACACGTCATTCGGAACAACAACTACTTTAATCACATATATTTAGATACATTTGCTAGTCTACGCCAGCGGGCTGATGCATATCGACGTTGACCCTAAACCCGCCTGGCAGCTCTGTCTGACAGCTACAGGGAGCATGCATTAACTGATAGCAGGTTATCACAC
>SDWI01000967.1:116570-131977 GCA_009193005.1 Lamellibrachia luymesi | reverse complement strand
GCATGTGTTCACTGCCAAACAACCCACAGCATATGTTCACTGCCAAACAACCCACACTGCATGTGTTCACTGCCAAACAACCCACAGCATATGTTCACTGCCAAACAACCCACACTGCATGTGTTCACTGCCAAGCAACCTGTAGCATGTGTTCACTGCCAAGCAACCTGTAGCATGTGTTCACTGCCAAATAACCCACAGCATATGTTCACTGCCAAACAACCGGTAGCATGTGTTCACTGCCAAGCAACCTGTAGCATGTGTTCACTCTCAGGGGGTGCAGGTGTTCACCCTTTCACCTGCCAGACAGTTGTAGTTGTAATGAACACTGTCACTGTCTACTTAGATGTGAAGACTGAAGGTTTCAGTTCGCTGTAGAAACATAATGTTCTTGTAATGTCATTAGTTCTAATACAAACAAACACTGTCTGTGGCAAGTGTTGAGACATGAGTTAGAATGAAAGATCTAAGGGCAAAATCTGGGACAGTCTGGGCAACAGTGAGTGGGGTATTTACCCCTCCAAGCTACCCCACCTGCATCAGTAAACACCCTGTTCCCTCAGCTTGCCCTTAGAACTTTCATTAACCTGTCAATACAACACATGATGAGTGACCTTGTTAGGTTTGAGACCCATATTGCCTTCAACTCTGTCCCTTTATTCGCTTGGGCACAGCACAAATTATTTTGCATTAGGTTTTACATTTTATGTAAAACATTTACAGTGCAGTAGTAATTTGGGTTAGGATTTTTTTTCGACTGCTTTCCTTTAAAATTCTGGCCAGAGAACATCCAGAATCCTGCAAGCAGAGAAATGTGGACCATATTTCACCTGCAACTGTGACTTAAGGGCACTAAGTTACCAGCTATGGTGAATGATCAGAATGAAACAGACATTTCTTATTCAAGATTAGCTGTTTGTTGGTAATGATTCCGGTAGCCACTGACCCTTACATGATTGCTGCCCTAATAACCCGCCAGGTGACATGGCCTGATATTCTGACATTTGATCTAAACTACACCACCTAATCTACCTGTTATTAATGCTCCAAAAAGCAGCATTTAGTAGGTTTGATCCATAGTGTCATCCTGACACCCCCATGTGGATGTAATGGTTTGGTCCGCTCCTATTGAATCACAGGCACCATGGGCTAAGCTATATGAGGACAAGGTGAAGGCCAGTGTTGGTTGGTATTGGGCAGTAAAGAGAGTTGTTTTGGAGGGAGTGTTAATTTTACAGTGGGACTATCATTGCCTAGCATTGGTTCAGTTGTGGCTTAGTCCTGGCTAGGTCAGGCAGCTGGGGAACCTGTCACCACTAAGTTGTACTTTCTGCTGTACATGGTTCACAAGTAGGCTGTACGTGCCTGTACTCTAGCCGGATACATCTCTGTCACAGTTATTAGAAAGTCCACGTTCTCACGTCGTCTTTGTAAGTATCCATTTGAATTTCCGATTGCCTCAGGATTAGCCGTCTCTGACTCTGTGTATTACCTCAGAGCATATGTGTGGTTGTTTGTGCAGATGTTGTGTCTGATGATACAATTAGTTGTTGAAGTCTCTTGAGTAGGATTTCATTTGCTTCTTCATTTTTAGCACACAATGGATTCTTGGAGCCAGTTAGTTTAGTACAAATGTTTTGGCAGTGAAATGTTCCTGTGAGTTTTTCCCACTGAACAGTGACTAACTTGAATTGTTTAAACTGTGGCAGAAGTCATGTATACACAAAAATCATGTACACAGGAAATGATATACAGCAGAAATACTGTACACAAGAAATGATGTACACAATAAATAATGTACGCAAAATAAGGTGTGCTAGAAATCATATATGATAGGTCATGTACACAAGAAATCATGTCTATTAGAAATAATGTATGTTAGTTAAAAATATGGTACGCAAAAATCATGTATGTTAGAAATCATGTACACAAGAAACCATGTACACAAGAAATCAGGTGTGTTAGAAATCTTGTGTGCAAGAAATCGTGTATGGAAAAAAATCATGTACACAAAAATTAGGTGTGCAAGAAGTCACACCAGGCTGCCTAGAGGGAATTAATAGCATATAATGCGGCCATGCGGTGTGGTACGTGAACTAAAGCAGGCTTAGCCACAAGTGGGCAGCCAGCAAAACAAGATTGTTGATTTACCTGAGAGAATTTAGAGACAGTTAGACTAGAATTGCACTGAATCAACAAGGCACGTCCTCCTAAGCACCAAGCCAATACCCTTATGAACAATGCCAAAACCAGTTGAAAATGTTTGCCTGTCTTCGTTGGTGGTACATTGTGTAGCTAGTAAAAAACTAACAGGGTTGTTTTACCTGTGATTCCCAGCAGTGTGTGCCATATTGACATTTCATTATCCAGGTTGTATCAACTGTTTGCTTAGATCAGACATTCAGAAATGATTTATGGATGGTGCAGTCATCACAAAATGTTATAAAGCAATTTTTTATAGACGCATACAATGTGCTGATAACCTCGTGAGGTTAAGTTTGTATGAATAATTTTTTATTAGACTACCAACTTAATAACATGTAGATTGTAGATACAAAGTCTGGTCTATGGTTTGTCAACTGGCAGTAAATGAACTATTCACGATTGTTGGACACAGTGGCTCAGTGGTTAGAACATCGGACTCTCAATTGAGAGAACCCAGGTGCAAATCCTCTTGCTGCTGTTCCAAAGCTTGGGAAATTTTTTTCACCCCACATTGTCTCAGTTCAGTCAGCTGTATGAGTGAGTCCCTGGCTGTAGACAGTTCAGTCAGCTGTATGAGTGAGTCCCTGGCTGTAGACAGTTCAGTCAGCTGTATGAGTGAGTCCCTGGCTGTAGACAGTTCAGTCAGCTGTGTGAGTGAGTCCCTGGCTGTAGACAGTCCAGTCAGCTGTATGAGTGAGTCCCTGGCTGTAGACAGTCCAGTCAGCTGTATGAGTGAGTCCCTGGCTGTTGACAGTCCAGTCAGCTGTATGAGTGAGTCCCTGGCTGTTGACAGTCCAGTCAGCTGTATGAGTGAGTCCCTGGCTGTAGACAGTTCAGTCAGCTGTATGAGTGAGTCACTGGCTGTAGACAGCGGTTAATATAAAGGAATTTGTAGTCTGTGCAGTAATTGCAGCATGGCTGAATGCTTCCCAGAGAAGTCGAGATGACATTGGAATGAACAGGTCTGCCAGGGAATGAATAGGTCTGCCAGGTAATTAAAGCTTCTTCGATGGTCCCTAGTATCGAACACAGCGCTATTATGTTTTACCTTTTTAATTCAGTCAAACTTGTTTCTGGTTGGCCTCTGCAGGATTTCCTTCAGATCCATCATTGTGTCGTCTGCAACATTATATCTCTTCTGGTGGTAACCTCGATTATCCAGGCTCCACATTGTGGCACCACCATTTGTCGCACACATCTTCGCCTGATTCTGGGGGTATACATAATTAGCTAATTACGATGTCATCCAGGCATTTGACTAATTCATAAAATAAGAGTTAACTTTTTTATCTGTTGAAACAATGCAATTTGGATTAACTTTAAATTGTGATTATACTGACATAACTGTCTGACTGAAAAGTTAAATCAGGCAAAACAAATGTTTAGTGTAATATCTCGATAACATCGATAATATCAAGTGTAATATATCGATTGGCTGCTGGCTCTTCATGGGAACGCCTACACAAAATGGAGTGGTGACAGTAGCTAACAATTAGACCATGCGGCCAGACTCTCTTCTCGGCAACTTCACGAAGCCGAACAAGAGTCGGATAAGTGAGACTATTCTGGTGGCAATGGCAGTATTAATACTGTCATGAATTATTGCATCAACCATCATCTCAGCCATAGCCCATGGGGGCGTTCACATCTTCCTGCCATTTCTCGTCATCGCCGGTTCCCTGTGTGGTATGCAGGCCTCCAGTTGTCCATTGCCTCACTATGTCGATCCAGGCGGCTTGTCTTCTTTCTGGTTTGTTTTTCCTTCGATTTCACCTTCAATTGATGTTAAAACCAGGCTTTAGCTTCGTCTTTTCCACAGTGTCCGTATTTTTATATTTTTAGTTGCTTCAGCTGTGCTAGCAGTCCTTTCTCTTCAGACACCTGTTGTCGGACCCAGACAGTCATCTTCTTCTCGACCCAGCTTTTTCGAAGCATACGGCGCCATACAAAGGTGTCCAACTTTTTCATCAGTCTTTTCCATAGCCTCAACTTTCAGAGCCATATAGTGCCACGCTCCAGACTAGCGACTTAACTAATTGTATCTTCAATTTTAGCTGATCTCTGTTGACTTCCAGATGTCATTTATTTGAAGTGCGACACCTGGCGATTTATGCATCTTGACCTTTGAACTCATAAGAATCGTTGATTTTCGGAGCTATATAAATGTACTTATGAAATTATTATTATTATTATTAATGTGATTTTCTCTCTAGTGTTAGTCTGTCACATCTTCCAAATAAAGTATATCAGTTTCTACTGCTTTGACTGTCGCCAAGTTCATTTATTTCTGTCATAATTTGTTATAATAACTGTACCCATCGATTCATATTCATCTCAGTAATACTGATCTAGGATCATAGCAAGGTCAGAGATAAACTATGAAGTGTCAGTTACTTAATATTACATCAGTAATCAATTTATTTTGAGGGAAAAAACAGGTTTTTAGCACTAAACACCTGGATTGTTACATAAACACCTGAATTGTTACATGATGGATTCTTTCTAGTTATTTCAGGTGTAAGTTTTATGTAGAACTTGACTACTGCTCACACTGACTAATTAATTCCTGGATTGAGAATTTTTTTTACATAATATATTCTTACGCTCAATACTATTTTTTTTAAAGTACTTAGATGTGAAGTTGACCGATCCATCTCACTAAGTAAGTTACAAAACTGCATTTCAAGGTCAAGTTAGATCAGAGCTATTCACTTCACCTGTTACACAATTGGTTGGGGTGTAGGAAGTGGGGGTGGAGTTGGGATGAGGGTTGGGGTGGAGTGTAGGGGTGGAGGTAGGGGTGGGGGTTGGAGCAGTGAATCAGCTACCCAAGTGGGAGGGGCTCTTCAAGTGACAAGAGAACATGACAACAAACATTTTGTTTGGTCAAGTTATTTGAAGTCAACAAGTGCACTGTGTGTCACTGTGCAGTGTTACTAAAGATGATATATAGTGATATGCACAGGTTAAGGACCTTACATTCGGCATGATTCATTGGTCTTCCGTTCTCAAATGGATGTATAGTCAAGGTGCAGCTATTTTTGGGTACAAGATTTTTTTTCTATACACAATTTCTTGCATACAAGATTTCACCTGTTAAATGGTGAGATTTATGATGTGTTATCTACTTCTCAACAAACTTGTTTGTATCAGTCGACCGCCGCCGACAAACTTGTTTGTATCAGTCGAACGCCACCGACAAACTGAAAGCCCAGCAAGTTGACCAAAATACTTGGAGAACAACAGTGAAAGAAATGTGAATGTCCATCTATTCAAATCTTTCATATCTATTCAAATCTTACATTCTTATGTGTCTACTAATTCTTGTTTTTTTATCTTACGAATTTGTGTCTACTAATTCTTGTTTCTTTTAAATCTTGTGGTTAAATAGTTATTTACGACCTTGTAAAATGCTGGTTTCCCATATTAATAGTTTGCTTGCAAATAGATATGCTAATTCTAAAATACATAGTTTGCAATACCTCCCTTTCAGGCATATTGCTTTCTTTTAACCGAGAACAAAATATCTTTATATCGTACTGAGGCTGTGATAGCAAACTCTGAGCATGTTTACTGTTAGAAGACATCAAAAGTTAATATTAGTAAGGGATACTTATTATAATAATTGTGCCAACAGAGAATAGTCTATAATTATACTATCACTGATTAGAGAAACAAACATCCACATAATTAATAAATGATAAGTAAGCATAGCGATGGCTCGAATGATTTCTGCCTCTTGATTTTCAGTAATGAAGGCCCCCCACCACCACAACTATTATACGTATTTTAACTAACCTCAATGATGTACATAGCAGTGAACACAGCCTTCTTCTTTAGTTACATTTATCTTCATCAGTCACCTATATACTGTGACTAGAATATGTTTGCATGCACAGTTACCTCCAGTCTTTGAGTCCATGACAAATGACACCTTTACCCCCTGTATGGGATCTTTTACTATTACCCCTGGTATATAGAGTCATTATTAGACACCAGGCAGAAGGGACTTTAGTGTCTCATCTAAAAGACACGTTCTTCCAACTCCCATGTGCCAAGCACTAGAGCTTGTGCCCAATTTTGACAAAATAGCTGTATGGGCTGCCAGCCTGTTCTGTCCCAGGACCTCCTGGTCACCAGCATTGAGGTTACCGAGGCACTGCACCCTGGTGTACCGATGCACTGCGCCCTGGTGTACCGAGGCACTGCGCCCTGGTGTACCGAGGCACTGCACCCTGGTGTACCGAGGCACTGCACCCTGGTGTACCGAGGCACTGCATCCTGGTGTACCGAGGCACTGCGCCCTGGTGTACCGATGCACTGCATCGTGGTGTATCGAGGCACTGCACCCTGGTGTACCGAGGCACAGCGCCCTGGTGTACCGAGGCACTGCGTCCTGGTGTACCGAGGCACTGCGCCCTGGTGTACCGAGGCACTGCGCCCTGGTGTACCGAGGCACATTGTCTGTACACCTTCTTTTGATGTGCTGCAGCCAGCTAGATTGATTTATGTGTATTCCAATTGTATAGTTACATTCTTGGGTCAACAATCAATGTCAATCATAGATCATTGATGGTACGAGTGGCACTCAATGGTCTAACAGCAGTAGACACCGTAGAGCAACAGGGCCAGCAGAAAGACTATAGGGTAGAATTGATGTTTAAAAACGAATTGCATGCAGTGCATAATGTGATTACCAGTTTGTGCCCCACTGAACTACAGCTTTGTCTGTATTGTTCCTCTTTTTGGCCATGTTCTTCTAATAGGTACTTTACTGTGTCTTTGAAATAAATTATGATTATGTTCAATGGTGAATGTTGTCTATATTCCATAGAGTTGCATTATTAATCATCCCCCTATACATTAGTTTTACTAATGGGTGTTCTATTTATGTCTGTGCTATCTTCACACTTCACCTGAAAGGCATTGCCAGCAGACACTAGTTTTCTGTCATCTCAGTTACTGATGCTGTGAGATGTTATTACAAGCTAAAGTTGCTCAAACACACAGTATGTGCTTGACAGAGCCACAGCATTAATCATTATTATCATTAGTCATCTTGATGGGAAGGTGGGCCATATTGACTGCCATCTGGTTCTATGGGTAGAATCAGGTACATCTACTGGCATGACACTAACCACCCACATTGTGGTCTGTGCAGCTGTCCAAATAATCAACCTTAACAGAGGGTGCTTTACAAAAACATGTTCTTTCTTGCTGCTCCCTTTATAAAGGGGTGAGGCTAGTTATCCCCTTCTTTGCTGGATATAAAGGGGTGAGGCTAGTTCATGTACTGCTGCTCTGCCGCGCCCCCCACGGCAACACAAATATTTAAAGAATTATTCTGTCAACAAGGAATACTTTGTACCAACAATAACGCTGACTGGTGTCTAACAAATAATCACAATACTAGCAAAACAAAGCAAAAATTGGTGGTTTGAATAATTTCAAACACAGTCGTTCACAGTAGATTGATAGAGTCCTTCAGCTGGTCTGCGTAGATTGACACGTTGTGTGATTGCTAGCTCTGTATCTCAGGCAAGGTTTTAACCAGATTTAGATCGCTGCCCTTTAGTTGTGTAAATGTATTCCTGGCGACACACTGTGTTGACATTGTGAAAACATGGAGCTTGTGGGCAGCAACTGAAGCATAGTTGAGTACTTCCTAGACAAGTTGAGTTGGTGTTTGAATGACAGTTGTGTCGTGTTGGGGGTGGGAATGCCTTGAGCTGTGTTAGTAGTCGGATTATGTGTTGCAAAAAGCATCACCTTTTCACCTTTCAATGCAGTGCCTACTGATGTACTAAGTAACCCAGGCCTTACTTATATTTCCGGAATTTGTTGTGATTGCTACAAGTGCCAGATTGCCTTAGGTAGACACACACCATACAGTACCACTCATAAATACAACACCATACAGTACCACTCATAAATACAACACCATACAGTACCACTCATAAATACAACACCATACAGAACCACTCATAAATACAACACCATACAGTACCACTCATAAATACAACAAACCATACAGTACCACTCATAAATACAACACCGTACAAGACCACACATAAATACAACACCATACAGTACCACTCATAAATACAACACCATACAGTACCACTCATAAATACAACACCGTACAGGACCACACATAAATACAACACCATACAGTATCACTCATAAATACAACAAACCATGCAAGATCACACATAAATACAACACCGTACAGTACCACTCATAAATACAACAAACCATACAAGACCACACATAAATACAACACCATACGAAACCACACATAAATACAACACTGTACAGTACAGTACTAATTCTCAGACATCCATCCCTGAATCAGTACTTTTAAATGTTGATAATTTTCCAGATTGACGATGCAACAGTGGTCAAATTTCACATGCGACTGATATTAATTTAAATTAGTACACGTCCTTGGCCCCTTAGTGCAAATAGGTAACGTTGACAATAATAATTTTATTGTGAATGGCCTCTAGTTGACTGTTTGTATCTGTTTTGTTGCTAAAAAAACATTTGTTTCTAACACAAACACATTTGTTACTTAGCCCAATTTACAGTACGCTAAAAAAATTGGGCCATGGAATAATTTCAAGGAATCTGTTCTTATAAGCAGGAGAAAAGGGCTTTTTTGAGTTTAAAAAAGTGGCGGGGGGCCTGGTCAGCGTGGGGGACATTCCGATCTGCTTCCACCCAAGGTTGCTGGCTGTGACCCTTCAGATAAACGAGTTTCAAAAAGTGGTTTCCAAGCTCCAAGTGGTTTCCAAGGTCTAAGTGGTTTCCAAGGTCTAAGTGGTTTCCAAGGTCTAAGTTGGAACGTGAGAATACTTCCTATGGGGCTGACAGGAATATTTCAGCGCACCAAGCCACTGTTGGCAGAACTAGTTGTTATGAATGTTTTATTTTGGCAGAACTAGTTTTTATGAATGTTTTATTATCAACTCAGGGTCGTTCACAATTGTCATTTGCCCCAGCCTACTGATTCAAGTGTGTGACCCACATGTGGATCAATCACAGTGGTTGTAATATATTAGGCACCGTTCACATGATAAATTTTTTGGCATTGCAACTGCACAATATATCTGTTGTTTATTTTTAAAAATTCATATTCATGACACATCTTGACTCGTATATATTATGGTCAACACATAATTTATTTGAGGAAAAAGCATCTCTTTGCAGTGCCCTCAATCTACTCACTCAAGGGCATATAGTTTTGGGTTCTGCAGACTGAAGCCAAGGTCGACTGGGGACAGGTAACCATTTATAATTATTTCACTTTGTAATTGTATTTTACTTAGTGATGTGTTTTTATTTATTTATTGTCAGTATTATTTGAATGCTTTAAGGTTCTTAAAATATATTCAGTTAAATAAATTCATGCATTAATGTTTTAGTATTGTGGTCAGATTTATGGCTCGAGTTCTGTAGTTTTCCTATTTATCAGTCTGGACAAGATTGTGTGTGTGCCATGGGTGTTTGATATATATATAAATCAGCCACTAACATGCACACGCCTGGCTAAGAATATGTGCACGCACTGGCTTAGAATGTGCACACGTGCTAGCTCAGACATTCACGTCAACTTTGTGGTGGACCAATATAACAAACTTATGGAAACTTTCAATATTACTTTTTATGTTATTTGAATATCAAATTGTATCACATCAAATTACCTGATTATTTGGTTGTTTCATTGCAATGAGAACCAAGTGATTGTGGGGCAAACAATGTCTAATTTAACAACAAACCAGAAATAATACACATTCAAGGAAGGTTGTTCATGTGTTCAAACTAGCAGCAGCCTGAGCCATTTACGTGAACATTAGTTCCCCATGGCATGTTGGACACCACCAATAACAGAAGCCCAAGGATAGGAAATACTTGCATAGCATGAAGAAGAGCATCATTACGTACAGTTTGGTAAAGGAGAGCATCACTCCATAGTTTGTTGAAGGAGAGCATAACTTCATACAGTTTGGTGAAGGAGAGTTTCATTCTTTACAGTTTGGTGGAGGAGAGCATCACTCCATACAGTTTGGTGAAGGAGAGCATCAATTCGTACAGTTTGCTGAAGGAGAGCATCATTCTTTACAATTTGTTGAAGGAGAGCATCACTCTGTACAGTTTGTTGAAGGAGAGCATAACTCTGTAAAGTTTGTTGAAGGAGATCATCACTTTGTGCAGTTTGTTGAAGGAGAGCATCACTCCGTACAGTTTGTTGAAGGAGAGCATCACTCCGTACGGTTTGGTGAAGGAGAGCATCACTTTGTGCAGTTTGTTGAAGGAGAGCATCACTCCGTACAGTTTGTTGAAGGAGAGCATCACTCCGTACAGTTTGGTGAAGGAGAGCATCACTCTGTACAGTTTGGTGAAGGAGAGCATCACTTTGTGCAGTTTGTTGAAGGAGAGCATCACTCCGTACAGTTTGGTGAAGGAGAGCATCTCTCCGTACAGTTTGGTGAAGGAGAGCATCACTCTTTACAGTTTGTTGAAGGAGAGCATCACTCTGTATAATTTGTTGAATGAGAGCATCACTTCGTACAGTTTGTTGAAGGAGAGCATCACTCTTTACAGTTTGGTGGAAGCATCACTAAGTACACTTTGTTGAAGGAGATCATCACTCCGTACAGTTTGGTGAAGGAGAGCATCACTTCGTACAGTTTGTTGAAGGAGAGCATCACTCCGTACAGTTTGGTGAAGGAGAGCATCACTCCTTACAGTTTGATGAAGGAGAGCATCTCTCTGTACAGTTTGGTGAAGGAGAGCATCACTCCGTAGTTTGTTGAAGGAGAGCATCACTCCGTACAGTTTGGTGAAGGAGAGCATCACTCCTTACAGTTTGATGAAGGAGAGCATCTCTCTGTACAGTTTGGTGAAGGAGAGCATCACTCCGTACAGTTTGGTGAAGGAGAGCATCACTCCGTACAGTTTGGTGAAGGAGAGCATCACTCCATACAGTTTGTTGAAGGAGAGCATCACTCCTTACAGTTTGATGAAGGAGAGCATCTCTCTGTACAGTTTGGTGAAGGAGAGCATCACTTCGTACAGTTTGTTGAAGGAGAGCATCCCTCCATACAGTTTGGTGAAGGAGAGCATCCCTCCTTACAGTTTGATGAAGGAGAGCATCTCTCTGTACAGTTTGGTGAAGGAGAGCATCACTCTTTACAATTTGGTGAAGGAAAGCATCACTCCTTACAGTTTGATGAAGGAGAGCATCTCTCTGTACAGTTTGGTGGAAGCATCACTAAGTACACTTTGTTGAAGGAGAGCATCACTCCGTACAGTTTGGTGAAGGAGAGCATCACTTCGTACAGTTTGTTGAAGGAGAGCATCACTCCTTACAGTTTGGTGAAGGAAAGCGTCACTCCTTACAGTTTGGTTAAGGAAAGCATCACTCCGTACAGTTTGGTGAAGGAGAGCATCACTCCTTACAGTTTGGTTAAGGAGAGCATCACTCCTTACAGTTTGGTGAAGGAAAGCGTCACTCCTTACAGTTTGGTTAAGGAAAGCATCACTCCGTACAGTTTGGTGAAGGAGAGCATCATTCTGCACAGTCATTCTAATCCACCCGTTCATGTGTGTTTACGGAAGTACTAGTTCATGTGTGTTTACGGAAGTACTAGTTCATGTAAGACAATGTTTACGGAAGTACTAGTTCATGTAACACATTGTTTACGGAAGTACTAGTTCATGTAACACAATGTTTACGGAAGTACTAGTTCATGTAACACAATGTTTACGGAAGTACTAGTTCATGTAACACAATGTTTACGGAAGTACTAGTGAGGTGGTCAAGATCTTGTTACTTGGTCAGCCTAGCTGGATGGAGGGGAGATAAGGGTATGATTTGTGTAGGTTACATTTGTGACCATTGACCATTTCGTCTAGTAAGGTGATCAGAAGATGATGGTTTGATTTAAGATGACCAAGTTCTAGTTACTTACCTGGCCTAGCAGGGCCGGGGGGGATAATTCATTGGTTATATTTGCACCACTGACTGTTCACTAAGGCTGTACAGACTGGTGACTGGTTCATTTTCAGATAGCATCCATGCCTTGTTAGAATGTAACTGCTAGATAATAATGTATGACAGATAGCTGATACTCTTGCACCATGTCTAGCAGTGCATGACCCGCTGGTGCTCTAATGCATCAAAACGCAATGTCTGTAGCAGTAGATTGTGTTGCACCTTTTGAGTAAGTTGACGCATTTTGGCACCGAGGGACGTTCTGTGGTGAAAGACCAGTTGTGATGTGGAGTGGTTCAATGCATGGCAAGATTGGTCTTCCGTGGCGGCCTCTATCTTATGTCTATGTGGATTACAACAACGAATTTGTTGGAGCGGGAAAGAATGCAGATGGCGACTGGCTCCCTTGTGGGCAGAGTTAAAAATTTGGTTGGGTGGCGCTTGCTCCGTGACGCATGCTGTGGGCGACAAAACTAGATTCTCTCTTATCAAGATCCATATGCTAATGGGGACAGACCTGTACTGTCTGATGGAGGGGTACAAACCGGTGTTGTCTGATGATTGGGGACAGATCGTTAATTAATTTTACATTTGCAATCATGTTGATATTTTCCAGTTTTCAGGGCAGAATCACATTCCCTGTGGTTTGGGAACAGTAGAATCCAACATCAGACCTGTGGTTTGGGAACAGTAGAATCCAACATCAGACCCATAAAATCAAAACATTTATTTAGTGTTTTGCTATTATTTTTCAAGACAATGCTGACATTTGGATTAAGTCAAACTTATCACTGAGAGCCTTCCTAGAGGTTATGTTATGTTCATGTTTCAAGAAATTTTTTTTTCATCAATTGTAATAGGGTTTCTGACCCGCCCATGAATGACGACGACCCAGTGAGCTGGGATGGTTGGAGAGATTTTGATGTGGGAGATTTTGAATTTTTTTATCTATTCACCGTATGTATTATTTAAAATGGGTACAGGACAGACTGACCATAGAGGACAGACTGACCTGTAGAGGACAGACTGACCATAGAGGACAGACTGACCCGTAGAGGACAGACTGACCATAGAAGACAGACTGACCATAGAGGACAGACTGACCCATAGAGGACAGACTGACCATAGATGACAGACTGACCCATAGAGGACAGACTGACCTGTAGAGGACAGACTGACCCGTAGAGGACAGACTGACCATAGAGGACAGACTGAACCATAGAGGACAGACTGACCATAGAGGACAGACTGACCCATATCAACATGAGCACAATCGTCGGCATGGCCTTCTAGGTGCTTCTATACCTACCGTCTTCTGCGATGACTGCGGCAGAGGTTTTGTGGCACAAATAGGCTTAAATTCTCACCGAAGAGCAAAGCACAAGGACATTGATGTCATCATCGAAAACGATGGACAGCAAAGAAGAAGAAGCTTAGTCACTATTAACATTTTGGACCAGCTATTCTGTCTTTATGTATCCAGTCATTTCACTCAATGGAAAAACTTGTTTACTTAGCCACATCAAAGATATAACCATTTAAAAAATAAATTCATCTTACCAACAAGTCTGGGGACATTGTCATGCTGTCATTGTCACACCATCATTGTCACACCATCATTATCATACCATCATTGTCCCGCCGTCATGCAACCTGCCAGCACACAGCCTGGTCAATGACCAACTGTCACAGTTCATTCCTTTTTTATGAGTGAAGTCAGCTACGGGCCCGAGTATTTATACTTGATGCCCAGCGTCTGGCAGATCACATGCACTTGACAGTTGTTGCTGAGTTGAATCTTTCCAATGAGGAATCTGGTACACATAATGTATAAGTGTCTAGGGGCTGTTACACATAATGTATAAGTGTCTAGGGGCTGTTACACATAATGTATAGGTGTCTAGGGGACTGTTACACATAATGTATAGGTGTCTAGGGGTCTGGTACACATAATGTATAAGTGTCTAGGGGCTGTTACACATAATGTATAGGTGTCTAGGGGTCTGTTACACATAATGTATAGGTGTCTAGGGGCTGTTACACATAATGTATAGGTGTCTATGGGACTGTTACACATAATGTATAGGTGTCTAGGGGTCTGGTACACATAATGTATAAGTGTCTAGGGGCTGTTACACATAATGTATATGTGTCTAGGGGTCTGTTACACATAATGTATAGGTGTCTAGGGGACTGTTACACATAATGTATAGGTGTCTGGGCGTCTGTTACACATAATGTATAGGTGTCTAGGGGTCTGTTACACATAATGTATAGGTGTCTAGGGGACTGTTATACATAATGTATAGGTATCTATGGGTCTGTTATACATAATGTTTCGGCATCTAGGGGTCTGTTATACATAATGTATAGGTGTCTAGGTGTCTGTTACACATAATGTATAGGTGTCTAGGGGTCTGTTACACATAATGTATAGGTGTCTAGGCATCTGTTACACATAATGTATAGGTGTCTAGGGGTCTGGTTCACATAATGTATAGGTGTCTAGGGGTCTGTTACACATAATGTATAGGTGTCTAGGCATCTGTTACACATAATGTATAGGTGTCTAGACGTCTGTTACACATAATGTATAGGCATCTAGGGTCTGTTACACATAATGTATAGGTGTCTAGGGGTCTGTTACACATAATGTATAGGTGTCTAGGCGTCTGTTACACATAATGTATAGGTGTCTAGGCGTCTGTTACACATAATGTATAGGTATCTATGGGTCTGTTATACATAATGTTTCGGCATCTAGGGGTCTGTTATACATAATGTATAGGTGTCTAGGGGTCTGGTTCACATAATGTATAGGTGTCTAGGCGTCTGTTACACATAATGTATAGGTGTCTAGGGGTCTGGTTCACATAATGTATAGGTGTCTAGGGGTCTGGTCCACATTACTGGGTAGTTATGTCACTGTGTGATTCCTAGTCACAGTATGAGTGTGTGTAACTATGTGCATGCATGCATCATTGTAAGCGTACACACGCGCTCTCCTGCATGCAACTACACTCCTACGCATGCACAAATCCATACATATGTGCACTCATGCATGCACACACATTCACACACACACGCACACACACACACAAACACACACACCACACGTACCCCCCCGCACACACACACACACACACACACACACACACACACACACACACACACACACACACACACACACACACACACCCAC
>SDWI01000967.1:91908-112816 GCA_009193005.1 Lamellibrachia luymesi | reverse complement strand
AATGAGATGATGGCAGTTGCTGTGAAAAAGTTTCAGAATTTTTAGTGGTCACGTTTTCTTATAATCTAACAAAACGTTAACATGGCCACCAATGCAATTTTCAACTGTGGTCTGACTCCTTGAGGCTGACATATGCAGGGCTGGGTCCAATTATGTAATTGTAATTGCAATTGTAATTGATTACGGCAAACTGCTGTAATTGTAATTGACTTCAGTTTTGAAATTCTGCTGTAATTGTAATTGAAATATGTTGTGTAATTTCATCAATTACAATCAATTGCAGTATTTTTTTTTTACAAACTACCAAAAAAAACTCTACAAAAATATAAATACTCTCTCACACAAATTGAAAATCAAGATCTTAATTATAACACCTGCAGGACCTGCTCATATAATCAAAGGAATATTCAGATATAACAAGTGCACCAACAGAATACCTTGATCTGGCCTTCCTAAGCAATGTTTAATTGCGATCTGCCAAAGGACAGTTCACACCTGGCTTCCAAAGGGCTCCAAATATGCCAAAAGGCATCACCATTTTTCTTTGATTCTGTAATCTTCTATCAGTGAAGGGCCAGGTGGTGGTTTCTGTTAATACAGTACTTAGATTATGTAATTAACACTGCCCAAGTCAGTAAATAAGCTCAATTGAGAGTGAGCTACAGCCCACAGGTTTATTAGGTAAGAATACTGATTGGGCTTGAAGCCAAGAGACTCATTGTGGGCAAACTAGGGTACACTGTCAAAACACAACTGCCAAGTGAACCAATCTGGGTATAATTCAATAGTCGAAAATGGGTGTACACCAAGGAGTATCTACAAAACACCTCGGGACGTATCTTGATGTAAACATTGCTAATGTACTGGTATGAATTATTTGTGGTTAAATTTTATGAGTGGAATTGCGTTGAAATGGCTTAGTAGATTAGAGAGACTCAGGTTTTCAAATGGTTGTGGCCTTTGTTTATAGTTGTACTGTACTCCGTGTAATTAAACATTAATCAAGCAAACATTAATCAAGCAAACATTACATTGTATTTATAAAGAACAATAATATTTATCTAGCGAACTGTATATGAAATCATGAAGTAACGGTTCAACAAAATGTACAAACATCACCAAGTTCATTATATTTGTTTATCAATCGTACTATTCGTACACACAATCAGCAACACAAGCTACACAAATTAATTAACAAATGGCTCTCCATAATTTAAATGTAATTGAAATTGAAATGGTGTAATTGTAATTGATTTGAAAATTTTAGAAGTGTTATTGTAATTGTAATTGAACTGAAAAATTTAAAGTAATTGTAATTGATTTGCTTTTGTGTAATTGGACCCAGCCCTGGACATATATTATGGAAGTGACACAGTAAAGCTCTTAATCTTTTGTAAAGGTTGAAATGAATGTGAAAGAAGTCAACCTGACATAGCGGTAGTAACAGTTTGCATGAAAATAGTGCATATGCACGAAAAATATAATGTTTAGCTTTGAAGTTGATTTGATTTGTGTGCCTATTTAATGTTTTAATTACAAATTTTAAACAGTTTTGCATCTGAGTAATCATTTTGTAAAATGTATCAGGCATGTCTTGTTGAGCACACAGTCTGCTGTGTTTTGTACATGTATACAATAGCTGTAGTTATAAAAATTTTATATATCAAGTGAAAAGTTGTTAGAAAGTAATTTGTAGGTTATTATTCAGATAAGGTCAAGACTTTCGTCATGACTTCTCCAGGCCTCGGCTCAGGTTCCACAAAGAACTTCTGTGTTGTCTGAAATGTTATAAATTACAAATAATGTGTCAATTATGATCGATGTTCACCGTCATTAAACAGTTGAAGTTGTTAGAAAGTAATTTTGTAGGTTTATTACGTAGATAAGATCACAACTTGTCAGATTCGTGATGTTGACAGATCACACATTTGGAAGTGAGACGTGAAAGCATTATAATATATTGACTGGTGTTTTGGTGGTGTGCTCTTGAAGACTTCAGGCATTTTACCTGACGAAAAGGTTAACTTTTAAGCAATCACCAGGATCCCTGACTACGGTGTGAATGGTGGATTGATGGATGTTTTAAGCGATTTATGCACCCATTAGCAAACAGAGTGTTGTTGAATGTCCAAAGCTGGGCCATTTAGTTCAGTCCTATTGGCCAATTCTCACTGCTGATCCATTTAGTTCAGTCCAATAATCCTAGTTCTCACTGCTGGTCCATTTATTTTAGTCCTATTATCCCAGTCGTCACTGCTGGTCCATTTAGTTCAGTCCTATAATCCTTGTTCTTAGTGCTGGTCCATTTATTTCATTCCTATCATCCCAGGTCTCACTGCTGATCCAATTAGTTCAGTCCCATTGCCCAATTCACAATGCGCTGGTCCATTTAGTTCAGTCCCATTGCCCAATTCACAATGTGCTGGTCCATTTAGTTCAGTCCCATTGCCCAATTCACAATGCGCTGGTCCATTTAGTTCAGTCCCATTGCCCAATTCACAATGCATTGGTCCATTTAGTTCAGTCCCATTGCCCAATTCACAATGCGTTGGTCCATTTAGTTCAGTCCCATTGCCCAATTCACAATGTGCTGGTCCATTTAGTTCAGTCCCATTGCCCAATTCACAATGTGCTGGTCCATTTAGTTCAGGCCCATTGCCCAATTCACAATGTGCTGGTCCATTTAGTTCAGGCCCATTGCCAAATTCACAATGTGCTGGTCCATTTAGTTCAGGCCCATTGCCCAATTCACAATGTGCTGGTCATTTTAGTTCAGGCCCATTGCCCAATTCATGCTGCTGGTCCATTTAGTTAAGTCCATTCACCCCACTAAATACTGCTGATCTAAAGATTGTTACATAAACTAAAAGCCCATGGCGGTAATGATGTAATAAACTGGATAGAAGAGTGGCTTACACACAGAACACAGAGAGTAATAGTAGATGGTGAAATTTCAAACTGGAAATCTGTTTTGAGTGGGGCACCACAGGGATCAGTATTAGGCCCTATACTGTTTTTAATATATATAAATGATTTAGAAGATGACATATCTAGCAAAGTACTCAAATTTGCAGATGACACAAAAGTATTCAGAAAGGTTACTAATGTTACAGATAAACAAAGTTAACAGGATGATCTAGATAAATTAGTTAAATGGTCAGAAAAATGGCAAATGTTACTAAATTTTGGGTGTAAATGCATACACATAGGACATGGAAACATGGACGAAGAATATAAAGTGGGGGATGTTGTACTAGATAGAACCACACAAGAAAAGGACTTAGGAGTAACATTTAGTGCTGACATGAAAGTTTCAGAGCAATGTCGTATTGCCGCTTCGAAAGGAAACCAAATTCTAGGGCTAATTAGGAGAACTATCACATATAAGGAGAAACAGCTAATTGTACCCCTGTACAAAGCAATAGTTAGACCACATTTGGAATATTGTATTCAAGCATGGAGGCCGTATCGTAAAAAGGACATAGACAAGCTAGAAAGAATACAACGAAGAGCAACTAAAATGATTCCAGAATTGAGAGACCTTAGTTACGAAAGTCGCTTATTACAATGTGGTTTGACAACACTAGAGACCAGGAGACTAAGAGGAGACCAAATAGAAGTGTTTAAAATAGTGAACGGTTATGAGGATGTTGATAGGAATATGTTCTTCAAACTTAAAGAAGGCAGTAGAACCAGAGGACACAAAGCAGCATTAGTTAAGGAGCAGTGTAGGTTGGACATGAGAAAGTACTCTTTCTCACAGAGGGTGATAAATGAATGGAACAAACTGCCAAATGATTGTGTTAATGCTAGTAGTGTGAATATGTTTAAACATAGAATTGACAGATATCTGATAAGGGCGGGCTACACATAGATGAGAAAATTGTTGGACTCTCGATAAGCCAATGGTTTCCTTGTCCACTTGCGATCAGGAACTTGTTGTTTGGGATGGCAACCTTGTTAAATATATTTAGTTCAGTTGCATGCCCCAGTAAATAATGCTGGTCAATTTAGTTCAGTCCCTTTGCCCTAGTTCTCAGGCTAAAAAAGTGACACACAGTTGACAAGATGGAACTGTACAGCTGATTTGATATTTTGCATTAAATTTAGCACGGCTAAATACATCACATCTACTGGCTACACGGAGTCTCTCACTCGCTGACTTCTGTTTCAACAGACTGTAGCTTCTACTTGTCCTTGTTTGCGGTGCCATAGGGACCGTAGACCATAATCTTGTCTTAGATGTTTCTCAGTGATGATGTCATGGCCAGTATCAAACAAGACACGTCACTTTGATCTGTCTGAAGCTGCAGCAGTCTGTGTTTCAGGTGGGATATTAAATTACTTCAGATTTTGCTTTAGAACATCTTTAAAACAAAGGTGTAGTTTGCAATCTGTTGTTCCTTCCTGCGACTCGCCAAAGAAGACATGTTTGTTCTCCACCCTACAGACATGTAGGGTGTAGAACATTGATGGGGGGCTGGATGCTTGTTCTAGCTAGAATTTCTTCGTTTGTGAATTTTGTCATGCCAATGAATTTTTTTATAGTTCCGATTCATCGCATGTGGTTAGTGGTCAATCTCCTCTCAGGAGTATCAGCCACGTCTCGTTGCTGTTGAGTAGTATGCCAAGTATGCAAGCTTCATATACTCTATATTTGGTATGACCAGTGAGATAGATGTTTGAACAAACATGTTCAGAAGAAACCTAAACAAGGAGGAAGCCTTGCCCAGGAGAATGTTTAGTTCACTGACCATAGAATGTTTAGTTCACTGACCAGATAATGTTTAGTTCACTGACCAGAGAATGTTTAGTTCACTGACCAGAGAATGTTTAGTTCACTGACCAGAGAATGTTTAGTTCACTGACCAGAGAATGTTTAGTACACTGACCAGAAAATGGTTGGTCGAAATTGTAGAACTGAGATACATGCTACAAATAATCTACCAATTGTGTAAATACTAGCAGTGTGATTATGTTAAAAACAGAACAGACAGATGTCTCATATATTATACACAGATGAGATATTGTTGGGCTCTTGCCTCTTGGTGAAAGGTAAGTTCTTATGTAAAAAAACTCAAGACATATCTATTCNGACCAGAGAATGTTTAGTACACTGACCAGAAAATGGTTGGTCGAAATTGTAGAACTGAGATACATGCTACAAATAATCTACCAATTGTGTAAATACTAGCAGTGTGATTATGTTAAAAACAGAACAGACAGATGTCTCATATATTATACACAGATGAGATATTGTTGGGTTCTTGCCTCTTGGTGAAAGGTAAGTTCTTATGTTGTGTGGTATCCAGTCCACAAGGCACGTCCTTGTTGAGGTAGGGGTAAAACATCACAGACGGTGTAATGAAGAGAGATGGCTCGAGATGTTCACATTTTGTTCAGTGAAAAAAGTTACATATAAATATCATGTCCAGGGTTCTGTGATTGATAGACATTGCCAGGCCAAAGTACACACTTATGGCTATAAAGGGATGTGGCTGGACTAACTGCAGTTTCAGCTGCTGCTGGTGTGGGGGACAGTCAGTTTCTGATGAACTCCTCGAGTCATCCAACAACATGTGGAAACTTCATGTAGGTAAGCTTATGTCTAAAGAATAGACCACTGTAAGACAAGTTTGTAAGATAAAATTGCATTTAATACAGCTTAACTACTAGAATTATACAAAACCAAGTTTCTCAGTCTTTACACAATTTACACTCCTGATCTAACTTCAGTACACATCAAAGTACAAAATGTCAACCAAAAGTTCAAAATACAACCAAAAGAAAGAGCAGAATTCATACAAAAGACCAAATATATAAGATGAAAGAAAAGACAGTATAAAAGACAGTATTAAACACAGTAGTAAAGACGACTGGCCACAATCAGGAGTGAGCCAGGGCTTGCGTTCGCCTGTACAAATACAAACCGAACAAGTGTCCAGTGTAAGATGATACATCAACTCATAGTGTCCAGTGTAAGATGATACATCGACATATCATAGTGTCCAGTGTAAGATGATACATCGACATATCATAGTGTCCAGTGTAAGATGATACACCAACATATCATAGTGTCCAGTGTAAGATGATACATCGACATATCATAGTGTCCAGACTAAAGGAAATCCTCAAGCCAGTCGCAGCCTCTAGATCTAAGCACTTGCGCTTCTGACCCAGAATTGTAAATCGGCATGAACTGTATGGCATTCAAACAGTCATCTGATTAACAACTTTTAAACGGGCCTATTTATACAGAATCACATTTCCCAGCTGTCATAACAAAGTCTATGAATAAAATGTGTGAAATCTGGCTTTGCTTATTGCAATCAATTCGATGATGAAATAAAAGCGATTCTGTAATCAGCTCACATAAGCTGAGTACATTATATATAGTTCACACTTCTACATGCACCAATGTTTATTTAAACATAGCTTGGTGGACAGCTAAAGATCACCTTTGATGATTTCCCTCATTGATCTAATTACTTTTTCACTGCCACTCTGTGCGGCCACGGCATGGCTTCCAGGTCATGGGCGGGAAGTATTTGTGAACAACCGGGCGATTTTCAGACAGAAATTCGTTATACGGCAAAATTTGTTCGGGAAAAGGTGTTCGTAATAACCATGAATTCATTATACCCGTGTTCGTAATATGCGTGAACGCTTATAATGGAAAAGATAGGGGGAAAATCGGTATGTAAGAAATTTTTTATAAGCGTGTTGCACTCTATTATTATATATATTTTATTGATTTCATCTAGTCAACAAGATCATTACTTTTTAAGCGCCGCTATTATTTAAGCGTGTAGACTTGTCAGAGACATATTATTCCCATTGAGTAGATGTGTTGGTTGAGTTATACATTTGTTGTACAAGGCCTACATAAATTATACAAACAAAACATTTACCCAACTTACAATACGCTGTGGCTCAACTTACCCCACACCAAGTGTTAGTTGAGCCAGCTTACCAACCCTATTTGAATCAGCTATACATGATTAGCTGTGCACGCTAGATATATTTTCTTGGTATAAAATGATCTACTAATAATCATAGTTTATGTGAGTAAAAACAATTTTGACTTATGAATATGATTGTGCCCTAGACATCAAAGAGAATGAAAAATGGCTCAACTAACACTACCTTCCCCTATTACAAGAGTTAGAAATGTCTATGAATTACGATTTTCTTCAACCACAACTATTTTGATTACTTACTCAACGTTTCGACTGCCATCGGCAGCCTTCATCGGGAATTCTGGGATGACAAGTTCTTCCTCTGCTCGCCAGTTGTCTTGGTAAACAGGCCGTCCCATACGTGACTCAATCTGTATCCCCTGTCGTCTCGATTCATGACTGTAGTAGTTATTGTTGTTTCACCCTCAGCTACTCCAGGAAGTATTCAACCATACTAATAAAATTTATGCACAAAATCAACCAAGTCATACAACTACATATCTATGGTTGTTGTTCTCCTCTCTCCTTCAAGTCTGAGTGAGGCTGGCATCGATACTCATCTGCGATGTTTTGTTTTCCTTCTCCTTCTGAACTTTGCGGTACCCTACTTACTTACATGGGAGACTGCGGTACCCTACTTACTTACATGGGAGACTGGTGTTGTTGTTTCACCCCCAGCTACGTCTGGCAGTGGGTGGAGTTATCCTTGCCACCAGGAGGCTGCATGGTACGCCAGTACCCCTGGCAGATTGACCTGTTAAAACAACGCTAACCAATTGGATGATCAGCTCAAACTTTTCAGGTATCTTAACTTTTATTGTCTGTGGATGTGTTGTCGCTGGTAATGACTGGCATTTCGTTGAAACACTCTTTGAAGTGGCCCACGAGCGCACCTACTGGCAAGACAACAAGTGGAACGAAGTATTAATGATTCAGCTGATGGCATGGGTAGTACTACTACCACCCACAGGGGTACTGTAGTACTACTACCACCCACAGGGGTACAGTAGTACAACTACCACCCCGGGGGTACTGTTGTATAACTACCACCCACAGGGGTACTGTAGTACAACTGCCACCCTAGGCTAGCCAGGAAGGATGGAGTGAGACAATCTCTTTAGCAACTTTGAGTCCACTGTTTGTCCAGTGCTTCGTGTTGTTTATCCTCCTGGTGTGTTGTACTCTGGCCCAGTAAGTAAAAAGCAGTACACATCTCATTAAAAGAGTTATTTTACACACCAGTGACAGCACTGTCAACAGGAAACCTTAGACAACAATGGTACTGTGTCACATGAGTGGCAGGACAGTGTCAGCAGGAGACTCCAGGTGCACCTTGGGGGGCAGAGATCACACACTGGCAGCTTGTGGGTACCTTGACCAACAAAGGCTCCAGGATTGCATGAACATTGTTCACTGACACGCACACAGTGGCGTGCACACAGTGGCGCGCACACAGTGGCGCGCCCCCAGTGGCGCGCACACAGTGGCGCGCACACAGTGGCGCGCGCACATAGTGGCACGACAATGCTCTCTAGGGCGGAAGAAGGACAGTTCAGTTCTCACCCATGTAACATATCCTCATGTCTCAAATGTCATGGGATGTAGTTATTGGTGTTTCGGGGTCAAATTTTGGTGGTCATTTGGCTTATGTGGGGCACGGTGGCGCAGTGGCATAGTTGTTAGAACATTAGACTCAAATTCTCTGGGTGTCGTTTCCAAGCTTGGGCATTTCCTTTCACCCCACATTGCCTCAGTTCACTCAGCTGTGTTAATGAGTACCTGGCTACAGACAGAGGAAGAAATGTGAACAAATAGTCTTTGTACAGTAATTGCAGCAAAGCTGAAGATGCAGAGAATTCGCATTGGTGTTGGAATGAACAAGTTTGCCAGGAGGTGAAGTTTGCCAGGGAGGGAAGTGTGAAGTTTGCCAGGGGGTGAAGTTTGCCAGGGGGTGAAGTTTGCCAGGGGATGAAATGTGAAGTTTGCCAGGGGGTGAAGTTTGCCAGGGGATGAAATGTGAAGTTTGTCAGGGGGTGAAGTTTGCCATGGGGTGAATTATGGAGTTTGCCAGGTGATGAAATGTGAAGTTTGCCAGGGGGTGAAGTGTGAAGTTTGCCAGGGGGTGAAGTGTTAAGTTTGCCAGGGGTGAAGTGTGAAGTTTGCCAGGCGGTGAAGTATAAGGCGCTTTCCATTCATTTATCATGATACTTTTGTCAACATCTTCACAATAAGTTCACTCAAGTGCATAACTGTTAATTACCACTAAATATCAGGTGGTTATTTGTGCTGTTAATAGATTAAATATGTTGATAACACGACAGTGGACAAGGACTGACGTAATGTGGTGGAAATCGCTAGTTAGACGGGACCAGGACTGATGTAATATGGTGGAGCTAGCTAGTTAGACGGGACCAGGACTGACATCATGTGGTGGAGCTAGCTGGTTCAACAGTGGACCAGGACTGACATCATATGGTGGAGCTAGCTGGTTAGACAGTGGACCAGGACTGACATCATGTGGTGGAGCTAGCTGGTTCAACAATGGATCAGGACTTACATCATGTGGTGGAGCTAGCTGGTTAGACAGTGGAACAGGACTGACATCATGTGGTGGAGCTAGCTGGTTAGACAGTGGAACAGGACTGACATCATATGGTGGAGCTAGCTGGTTAGACAGTGGACCAGGACTGACATCATATGGTGGAGCTAGCTGGTTCATCAGTGGACCAGGACTGACATAATGTGGTAATGTGGTGGAGCTACCTGGTTAGACAGTGGACCGGGACTGATGTCATGTGGTGGAGCTAGCTAGATAGACAGTGGACCAGGACTGACATCATGTGGTGGAGCTAGAATGCTTGTTCAGGTGCTCAATTATTTGCTGAATGTCGTGCATTTATTTTCTGTAAAGAATATATGTTTGTCTTGTTTTTATTTCAAACCATCTTAACCACAGTTGAATCATGTTACATTTGAGTCATGTCAAGAGGGGGTGAATTGTAAAGCCTTTTGAGTGGTCCTGAGGACTGGCTGCAGCACCATATAAGAACTTACCTTTATCTTAACAGTAACTCCATACCTTTGTGTTTCAGTTGGTCATCACTCCATACCTCTGTGTTTCAGTTGGTCATCACTCCATACCTTTGTGTTTCAGTTGGTCATCACCACATGCCTCTGTGTTTCAGTTGGTCATCACCACATGCCTCTGTGTTTCAGTTGGTCATCACCCCATGCCTCTGTGTTACAGTTGGTCATCACCCCATGTCTCTGTGTTACAGTTGGTCATCACTTTGGTCATCACCCCATGCCTCTGTGTTACAGTTGGTCATCACCCCATGCCTCTGTGTTTCAGTTGGTCATCACTTTGGTCATCACCCCATGCCTCTGTGTTACAGTTGGTCATCACCCCATGCCTCTGTGTTTCAGTTGGTCATCACCCCATGTCTCTGTGTTTCAGTTGGTCATCACCCCATGCCTCTGTGTTTCAGTTGGTCATCACCCCATGCCTCTGTGTTTCAGTTGGTCATCACCCCATGCCTCTGTGTTTCAGTTGATCATCACTTTGGTCATCACCCCATGCTTCTGTGTTTCAGTTGGTCATCACCCCATGCCTCTGTGTTTCAGTTGGTCATCACCCCATGCCTCTGTGTTTCAGTTGGTCATCACCCCATGCCTCTGTGTTACAGTTGGTCATCACTTTGGTCATCACGCCATGCCTCTGTGTTTCAGTTGGTCATCACCCCATGCCTCTGTGTTTCAGTTGGTCATCACCCCATGCCTCTGTGTTTCAGTTGGTCATCACTTTGGTCATCACGCCATGCTTCTGTGTTTCAGTTGGTCATCACCCCATGCCTCTGTGTTTCAGTTGGTCATCACCCCATGCCTCTGTGTTTCAGTTGGTCATCACCCCATGCCTCTGTGTTACAGTTGATCATCACCCCATGCCTCTGTGTTTCAGTTGATCATCACCCCATGCCTCTGCCTCCCTCCCCAGACGGTGGAGTGGTGTACGCATCCGCCACCAATGACATCAGTCCCATGATGTACCCTTCCCCCGGTTCAAAAGCCATCCCTGGCAAGGAGATCATGTGGCTCACCCCTGGTTCCCCTGATGTCTACCAGGGCAGCACTACGATCGACCAGCTGTGCGTCGACATCAATGAGCCGATGGAGGTCTGATTAATTTTATATTTATATATTTTTACTACGCATATATATATATACATCATGTTTGAACCAATTTATTACTTAGCTAATTAATTATGTGTATATGTTAGTATGTGTAGATATGTGCCATTTATGAACTAGTTTATTATTATTTACTTAGCTAATTAATTATGTGTATATACATATATATATATACACACATAATTAATTAGCTAAGTAAATAATAATAAACTAGTTCATAAATGGCACATATCTACACATACTAACATATACACATAATTAATTAGCTAAGTAATAAATTGGTTCAAACATGATGTATATATATATATGCGTAGTAAAAATATATAAATATAAAATTAATCAGACCTCCATCGGCTCATTGATGTCGACGCACAGCTGGTCGATCGTAGTGCTGCCCTGGTAGACATCAGGGGAACCAGGGGTGAGCCACATGATCTCCTTGCCAGGGATGGCTTTTGAACCGGGGGAAGGGTACATCATGGGACTGATGTCATTGGTGGCGGATGCGTACACCACTCCACCGTCTGGGGAGGGAGGCAGAGGCATGGGGTGATGATCAACTGAAACACAGAGGCATGGGGTGATGATCAACTGTAACACAGAGGCATGGGGTGATGACCAACTGAAACACAGAGGCATGGGGTGATNTATATATAATTAGCATAGCATATATATGTACATGTGCCATGTTTTAAATAATTTATTATCATTTACTTTACTTAACTAATTAATTTTATATTTGTACACATAACTAATTAATTTTATATTTATGTGTATATGTTTATAATATATATATATATTACTATGTATATATAATGTTTTAACTAATTTATTATCATTAATTAAGTAAGTCTCTGAATGGACTTATGGATTTATGTAAATGTACTTGTTTTCGTTAGGTTGGGATGCCAATGTCAGAGCCGAATGCCATCTCGTCATCAGTCAGCGGCTCCAGTTTGTCACCGCAGTCGACAACGATGAATGGGTTGACGATGACAGGGACACAGAAGAAGCGGAAGGGGCTCGGCACCGCGGGAAAGAGTATAGAGGAGGAGATCTGTCTGATCTGTGGAGACAGGGCGTCGGGGTACCACTACAATGCCCTCAGCTGTGAAGGCTGTAAAGGTGTGTGATGAGAAATCTAGGGTTCCGTTGTTTCACAATGACACTAAGAGTGAGATGGGCTTATATAAGTACAAACTCTCACTATCAATGCTTTTAATTCTGTTTGTTTTTTGTTTTTTTTTGCCAATTTTTTATACATGACCTTTGACCTTTGTTAAGCATTTGTTCATGTCTCGTTTCTGTCTACTACTAATGTTATCATATCATATTTATCTTGTCGTTTCTATCTACAGTCGCGCCTCGTTATTACGCGCCCCGTTATTACGCGGATTCGGATATAACGCGGTCGGTCGTGGACCCCGATTTTCTGCCGCCAGGGGAAAATACCAAATGGGCCTGCTTAAACCTACTTAGAATTGCTTTGACAATTCTCAAGAAACATTAGGCGAACAATGTCAATGAACGAGTATCAACGTGTTGTTTGCTTTGAGCTGCCACCGACGTCAATCACCATCTCTGGCTTCATTTCGACGGTTTGTAAATTGCAATCAAGATTCACAAATACGCCTCGAATCAGATAAACAGTTTTAAATGCATTTAGTATGCAATACCAACATAACACTTGGGTGAAATGACATGGTTCCATTACATCGTAAATTTTATGTTTTCTCGACGCGAAACCAACATGCCAAATTCCTAAGCCTAACCCAAGGCTCTACCGAATTCATCATCCACATATGAAACGATGATGTTAAATGGTGCATAATAATGTTATGCTTCGGTCGAGATCGGTTGAAAGATGAAGTGAAACAATTATTGATTCTACTTATTGTCATTTTCTGTGTTTTATCAGCTTACATACTACGTTTGTCAAATTATATACGTTTTCGGCTACTCAGATCCAGGTTATTATGTACATATGGGATGGGCTTCATCTAAGTGGAAAGGGGGCAGCAGTATTTGCGGATGAACTCTCAGCAGCAGTAGATAGTGGCATGGTTAGCATAACAAATATTTTTTGTAGTAAATATTAGTTTACCTGAAGCCCAAACATAAACGAAGAGGTTAACACAAAAATACAAAACACTATAAAGGAAGTGAGTAAAGGGGAATGCATCATAACGGGACATTTTAACCATGGACACATACATACCCAGGGATCAATCTGGAGAAAGACGTACATGTGCCCTTTGGGCACATCAGAGGCACAACTGTGTGCCTTTTTGAAATTTTATGTGCCCCAATTTAATTTAATAAAAGTGCAATTAAATTGCATAACATGGTCGCTTTACATAACGTGGTAATTGTGAACGTTACAGTTCACTTCATATTAGGCCAGTAATCATATTTGCATTTCTTTTATTACATTCAATACATTTGGTTTTGTTTGCTTGATAATTTGTGCTGCACGAAATATGAGGTGTAAGCTAAACACATGTTTTGTGTTTGTATGACTGCCCACATCTGTGGATGTATTTAATATAATTTATTACCAATAATATCAGCAACAACATGTACAGAGATCACTAGTTTATTTTTAAATCTGTAATGTAACAAAACAAGGTACTGAGTCTGTCCCACGTTTCATGGTCATGCCACTACTGCTTGACTGATCGGAAGATGACACGATCTTTTACATTCCACCACTTTGAAAGCACGAGCTGGAAGTCAAATTCCCCAAGCTTCCCACCTTCAGTCATCACCCGCATGAGCTGGTCAAAGTGCTCTGATGTTAGTCGGTTTCTCAGGGGTGATGTCACATGTTTTGGGGCACTGAACGACCTTTGACAGTCTGCTGTTGGGTGTGACAATGCCATTGCTGCCAAGGCGACCATGCTGGGAAACTCTTGTCAACTGCAACACTTCGGTTGTTGACGTCGCCAACGACTTCCCCAATGTCACTGGTTTCAGCACTCTCGGGCACATTGTCAGTTTTCGTAATTGTTTCATCAACAACAGTCTCAGCTATTGTTTGTCTCTTTTTAGCCCATCCAACTGAGGTACCTTGTGAAGGTAGGGGAATTGGTCTTTTTTGGGGCAGCATCATTACGGCATGTGGCTTGATGAGCGACCAATTAGGGAGGACAATATGTTCACCCTAGCAGACAAATGATGTACCATCCAAGCGGCAAAACGATGAAAATCACAGATCAATACAATTCTCCACTGCCACTCTTGATAAAATATTAATCATGCAGTACCGAAATCGCAACGTCCGCGTTTGTGGTCGAACACCGACTGCACTTTAATTTTCTCAGATAAAAAGGTTGGTATTACATGTCACTATTATATATATAATGTATGTGTCACTAGGGCACACGCTGCAAAAAACAATGCGGCATTTAAAAATATAATGCGTCAATGACGCAAGGTTGCTGCCCATATTGATCCCTGCATACAATGGAAATCTCTAGAGAGTACAAGGGGTGAGGACAAACAATTTATATTTTTAATTCAGTATAGATGCCTTACTCAGCACGTGCTAGAACCAACCAGTGGAGAGAAACCATTGGGTGACAGTGATCATAATCAAATACATTTTGACATCAATGTAAAATCAGAAAGTAAAAATAAAAAAACATATTGGAGAAACTTCCACAAAGGTAACTATAAAGATATGAGAAAATACATAACAAAGCTAGATTGGAATGACATGCTGAGGAACAAGACCCCAGTTGAATGTTGAATTTGTTCCCTTGAAAAAACAAGGAAAATGGTCTAGAAAGAAACACTTGTCAGAAGAAGCTATTAGAAAAATAGTGTTCACGCAAACTACGTGGAGGGTTTATAGGCGTTTTTTTTGCGGTTTAGGAGAAACAACACACAGTACAGTACACGGAAAAAAGCTAATTATACCTCTGTATAAAGCAGTAGTTAGACCTCATTTAGAATACTGTATACAAGCGTGGAGACCATATCAAAAGAAGGATATAGATGTGCTTGAACGCATACAGAGAAGAGCAACGAAAACTATTCCAGAAATGAGAGACCTTAGTTATGAAGAACGCCTGAAAGATTGTGGTTTAACAACTCTACAGACAAGGAGATTAAGAGGAGATCAGATTGGAGTTTTTTAAATATTGAATGGGTATGAAAATATTGATAGAAATATGTTTTTCGCACTGAAGAAAGATTGTAGAACTAGAGGACATGAAGTAAAATTAGTAAAGGATCAGTGTAGATTGGATATCAGGAAGTACTCGTTCTCACAGAGGACAATAAATGAATGGAACAAATTGTCTACGGACTGTGTAACTGCTAGCAGCGTGAATATGTTTAAAAACAAGGTTGACACATATCTCAGGAGGGCGGTCTACACGTAGATGAACATTGTTGGACTCTCGATAAGCCAATGGCTTCCCTGTCCACTTGCCATCTGGGCCTTTTGCTTGGAAGGCAAATCTCGTTAAATCTAATGCACCCTCACCCCATATAATGCGCCTCACCCCTGTAATGCACCCTTACCCCTATAATGCCCCCTCATCCCTATAATGCCCCCTAACCCCTACAATGAGCCCTCACCACTATGATGCACCTTCACCCCTATAATGTGACATCATCTCTTGAATACACCTTCACCCCTATAATTCGACCTCACCTCTAATGTGCCCTGACCTCTTCAATTCGCCATGATGTTTGCAGGGTTTTTTCGGCGGAGTATAACACGGGGCGCAGAGTATGTGTGTAGGTATGGAGACAACTGTGAGATGGACATGTGGATGCGCCGGCGGTGCCAGGCATGTCGACTCAAGCGGTGTCGCGAGGCCGGTATGAAGGAAGAATGTAAGTTATGGAGACTAAACTAAATACAGCTTCCCGTTCTAGAAAATGTAGGTAAAGGTGTATAAGAGACTTTGCAATTAAGAATTTGCGTGACTCCGACGATAGGATTGTCCCAAGGTGCATGATCTATGTTGAATGTTATGTTTAGGGTTTTCCAAAAATATTTTATGTATGAATCATCCCCATGGGCCCCAAACTTGCCTACAAATTTTGGCCCCATACGTGTGAAACTGAGGAGGCCAAATACGCCACTGGATATGAGGGCACAGACAAACACAGCCACAAATAATGTTTTATAGACGAGAGAGTATATGTAACAGTGAAGTTCTCTATTTTGCAGGTCTTCTTTCGGATGACCAATGCAAGGCTCGGGACACCCGTCGGAAGGCAAGACAGAAAGTCCAGCGGAGTAACTCGGCCATAGCTGACCAATTAGACATGACACAGAATTCACCCGAAAGTCAGATCAAGGTCGAGGTCAAGTCGCCCATGTTGACCTCCGACCCCCTCGAGTCTCTCACCACTGACCACCGGGAACTCCTAGAGAAAATCGTTCTGTATCAGGACGAGTTTGAACTGCCAAACGAGGAAGACGTGAAACGGGTGTCGGTAAGCGGAATGGGGGGAAGACGCTAACCCAGTTCCGGGTGTGAGGTGGAAATGGGATGGGGAATTGTGGGTATTTAAAATGAAATCCAGGGTCTACATTTTGAAATGTAGAAGATATACCACCTGTATAGAATTTAGTTAACTTAAAATATTTAAATAGACTAAACTAATTTTGTGGATTAAACTGGCGCAGATGCTCTCTGTTGTCATATATGGAGCAGCATTATGTACTCCAATTTAAACACATGTATCCACACACATGCACTCACACATGCACTCACACATGTACACACACATGCACTCACACATGTATGCACACATGCACTCACACATGCACTCACACATGTACGCACACATGCACTCACACATGTATGCACACACACATGCACTCACACATGTATGCACACACACGTGCACTCACACATGTATGCACACATGCACTCACACATGTATGCACGCACACATGCACTCACACATGTATGCACACACACATGCACTCACACATGTATGCACACACACATGTATGCACACACAAATGCACGCACACATGCACTCACACATGTATGCACGCATGCATGCACACATGCACTCACACATGCATGCACACATGCACTCACACATGCACGCACACATGCATGCACACATTCACGCACAAAGCAATGTTATATATAATTGAGATAAACAGTATTTTACTATGAAAAAATTGCATAATTTCTTGAATATCATATATAATAATATATAAAATACTTCTATTGTACTAAAATCCTCGGGAGACCCACGCTCGGCAGCGCACCAAAACAAAAGTTAAGCAGATCATAATCGATAAGCAGTTCCAGTTGTAAATAGTTGGATTGGTACGCTGCCACGCTGGGAAGCTATGGAGGATAAGCAAGTTTATCTACCAAATTGCATCATCAGTTTAACCCATTAGGCCCCAGCATTTTATAAAAACATGTTCCCCTGTTCCCAGGATTTCTGGCAAATTTTTTGCGATTTTATCTCCTTGTGTTCAGAAATCTGTAGAAAAAACTATTCAATATTGACAGTTATAAGTTGTGTTTATTTTGAAGAGTAGTAATTTCTCCACATGCCTGTATACATAGAAATAGGATATATTAATAAAATGTTGACATTTGATCACAATTTGCAAAGACAAAATAGTAAATTTGTTGAAACTTTGAAAGTTGCGACTGACATTTGACAATGATCCCATGGTATAACCCTATGCAACCCAACAAAGAAAATGTAGCTATATGTGTTAGCTTTGCACCACTGAAAACATTATCAAATTCTGATGGTTATTTTTCAGGTTACACCATATTTTGTCATAAAAAATATAGAAATAAAAATTTTCGAGTTGGCGTGAACAAAACCGATGAAAATCAAGATTTCCAAAAGGGCATTGTTTCATTGAGCAGGTATTTCTGAAACCATAAAATTATCAGCCTACTTTTCATGCTGTTTGAATAACAGCTCAGCCATTATCTGTACATTGTTTACAATTACTAGCAGTTGGAATAACATGCAAACAAACCTGATATTTTATAAGTTTGCAGCAGTAGATGTAATAGAAAAGTAATAGACTATTATCTATTACTTTAGGATCGATTACTATTACTTTTGAAAAAAGTTCCTCTATTATTATTACTTTTGAAAAAAGTTCCTCTATTATTATTACTTTTGAAAAAAGTTCCTCTATTACTATTACTTTTGAAAAAAGTTCCTTTATTACTATTACCAAAAAAAATGTAAGTTACATATTGCTATTATCTCATGCGTTTGCAGTGGAAAAACTCCTATAGAATTAATTTGGAATTGAATTGGATTTTAATTGAAAGATTTGAGCTGGAGTTGGAATTGAAAAAAAATTATTGTAAAAAATATGAATTGAATTGGAATTGATTAAATTGAATTGAAAGGAATTGGAATTGATGAAATGGAATTGACCCTGGCCCTGATGATACATTTCTATGCTTTTTTCTATGCTATTCCCTGTGTTTGTTTGTCTTCAGGAGGTAAAGATCAGCGAGACAGGCCGACCGAAGGATGTGTCTGAGCAAGTCTACAAACACATGGCTGAGATGACAGTGTTGGTGACACAGCTTGTCGTAGAGTTCGCCAAGTGTTTGCCGGGGTTCTCTGACCTCGACAGAGAGGACCAGATCATATTGCTCAAGGTAGTGTAGAGTTCGCCAAGTGTTTGCCAGGGTTCTCTGACCTCAACAGAGAGGACCAGTTCATATTGCTCAAGGTAGTGTAGAGTTTGCTGGGGTTCTCTGACCTCGACAGAGAGGACCAGATCATATTGCTCAAGGTAGTGTAGAGTTCGCCAAGTGTTTGCCGGGGTTCTCTGACCTCGACAGAGAGGACCAGATCATATTGCTCAAGGTAGTGTAGAGTTCGCCAAATGTTTCCGGGATTCTCTGACCTTGACAGAGAGGACCAGATCATATTGATCAAGGTAGTGTAGAGTTCGCCAAGTGTTTGCCGGAGTTCTCTGACCTTGACAGAGAGGACCAGAACATATTGCTCAAGGTAGTGTAGAGTTCGCCAAGTGTTTGCCGGGGTTCTCTGACCTTGACAGAGAGGACCAGATCAGATTGCTCAAGGTAGTGTTTATGGAACACTTTGCCTAATCACACTAAAACCTTACACACTCTTGCCATTTTCAAATGTCAACTAAAAACTTATTTCTTTGAAACAACATTATAGTATATCTTGAAGACAAACTCTGTTCATTGTTATTTAACAACAAGTATTTTCCACACTCTTGATCGCATTGCTTAGCAATATTTTAATAACTTTACTTGACTATTTAATATAATCATATATATATATTCTTTTTAATTTTGTATTAAATACTCATTTAATTGTTCCACAGAAATACCTGAATTGGATATATGGAACAATGTGTTCCTTATAGTGAGAGTTAAATGTATCCCTAATGAAAACCAAACAAAAAGCTTTCCCATGAAATACATCCAGTAAAACATCAAATTACAAATTTGTTCGCATGACTATACATGTCCACACCAGATTTGAACGAAATATAGTTTTTGAGTAGCCACTGTCAACAGAGAATAAAAACTTAGAAGAATCCTAATCCTAATAACTAATCCTGTACATTAGAGGATAGAGAGCCTTTGTAGACTGTAAAGGAGACGAGTAGTCCCGACTAACTCAGAGCCACCCCATCTTCCTGTCATCAGGAGGTATTAAGTGAACAGTTAACCTTTCCTTCAGCTGCAGTGTATCTGCCAGCTTCGTGCATGTGTCTGACAATTGAACTTAATTGAGCAATACAATTATTTTAATAAAATCGACAGCATTGAAGGAAAATTTAACTGGGAAGTAATGATTTATAAATAAGTTTCTGATGGGGATTACAGCATTATGCAGTGAGATGTTAACATTTTTAAACAGTTCACAGCCATGACGCTGCGTGACGCTGCATGACGCAGTGATCGACATATTTCAAAAGCAACATTTAAAAATTTAGTGCACTGGCCTTGAGCCCCTTTTGTATGAATAGGTCGGTGTCAACATTGATGAATAGGTCATTGTCAACATTGATGAATAGGTCATTGTCAACATTGATGAATAGGTCGGTGTCAACATTAATGAACGACCTCTTAATGACGAGTTATTGCATCACATTCAAGGTTGTTAATGTAATCATAAAAACATTTTCCCTGAAGGGTTCTTGGAAATATTTTTTCAAGAGCTAATTGATGCAGATGAATATATTAACAGTGGCATTGTCAAGAGGTTATTGATATAAATACAATTATCCTTTCTAGGGATTATTGATCAATGCACACACATTAGAGATACATCAATGACAAAGTCCACAGTAGGTGAGACTACTTCACACAGTCATCAATAATATAAACAACACTGACAAATATTTCAGCAGGGTGGGATAATCGGTGGACTTTTGATAAGCAAGAAAAGGACTTAGGAGTAACATTTAGTGCTGACATGAAAGTTTCAGAGCAACGTGAGATTGCTGCTTCAAAAGGAAATCAAATTCTAGGGCTAATTAGGAGAATTATCATGTATAAGGAGAAACAGCTAATTGTACCCTTGTACAAAGCAATAGTTAGACCACATTTGGAATAATGTATTCAACTTAAAGAAGTCAGTAGAACCAGAGGACACAAAGCAGCATTAGTTAAGGAGCAGTGTAGGTTGGACATGAGAAAGTACTCTTTCTCACAGAGGGTGATAAATGAATGGAACAAACTGCCAAATGATTGTGTTAATGCTAGTAGTGTGAATATGTTTAAAAATAGAATTGACAG
>SDWI01000967.1:67656-88371 GCA_009193005.1 Lamellibrachia luymesi | reverse complement strand
CACGCACGCACGCACGCACGCACGCACGCACACATGTAATCTTAGAGATTGATGACATATCAGATATTAAATTAACCAACACCAGTTGACAAAAGTTACACTATAGGAAATAAATAATTGTAGGTTTTAAGCATTGTTGTTGTTGGTTCCAGAACGGCCGTCTCTGAGTGATGCAGAGAAAGTTGAGTGTGGCCAGGATAAGTATGTGGCGTGTCTGCGCGAGTACGAACAGTATCGGCGGCCCAAAGGCAGCAACTTCCTCGCCAAGCTGCTCATGAAACTCACCGAGCTACGAACACTGAGTGTCGAACACTCCGACGTGCTCTTTTCGCTCAAGGTCGAGAAGGGATCGTTGCCGCCACTATTGAGCGAGTACTTTGACATTGAAAGCAAGTAGGAGGCAGCACTAGTCAGTGGCAGTAGCTCCCCCACTCAGCACTCAGGTAAACTTCTTTAGAAGAGCCACGGCAGATGTTCGCCATGTTAAGTTATTGACAGCCTGCAGCAGTGCATGATGGGATACGCGTGTGTGGCCGACGACATTTTCAATGCACGAAAAATATCAGGAACATGCTACAATGTGGGATGTCACGTTGTGTTGGTTGTGATCGATCTGACTGCATTGCATGCTCAGATATAAGTGTTCGATCGGCAAGCCCCGTCGGACACCAGTTGATGTACATGATCAGAACGACGCTTTAGACATTGGGGTTAATATTGGCAGTGTGCAGTATTAGACGGGCAAATGCGCGTTCACCACACAAAGGGGTAAATACCAATGGAAAGAGGGTGGACTGAGTGTATTTGCCCCTGGGTATGGTGGTGTGATAGAGACTGTTTTGTAGATGGCTGTACATGTTTTAATGTAGGTCTTAATGTTGCTGCAACTAGTAAGTTCAAAGGATCTCAGTTTGTGTCAACGGAGAGACAAGGAACTGTGCGTGTGACGTCTGGCATGAAATGACGTCAGTTGTGACGTCTGGCATGACATGACGTCAATTGTGACGTCTGGCTTGACATGACGTCAGTTGTGACGTCTGGAATGACATGACGTCAGTTGTGACGTCTGGAATGACATGATGTCAGTTGTGACGTCTGGCATGACATGACGTCAGTTGTGACGTCTGGCATGGCATGACGTCAGTTGTGACGTCTAGCTTGACATGATGTCAGTTGTGGCGTCCAGCAACATGTCTCTGTGCCTTGTGTTTCTGGCATTTAGTGTATCGCGGTTTGTTTTTATTTATTTAAGCCTACGCATTTAGTGGCGGCTACGTCCACTGGTTTGTTGCGAATGTATTTGATAAAGTGAAAGTAAAACAGCTGTCGGCTGTCACGGTTGTGAAAGTTGCATCTCTGGACACGCAAAATTGCTCAATTGGCCGATGTATGTGATGGTTGCTCCCGGCACCACATTTCCCTTTACCCTCGTAATGTTACGTTCGACAAAGTGTCTAGTGGTGCCACCTAGTGTTTATAATGTTCGCACCAAATGGTATGACTGAGTGAAAGCAAATGTGTACATAATGGATATACATAAACAGTTCATATATACATACATTGAAGCCAATGAAATGTGTGAATATTTGCTTGTACACAGCATGCCTGTCTGGTGGACAATGTGTACTATGTATGTAAATAACTATGTATACTATATATATATGTATATATATATATATGTATAAATGTATAATTCTAAATATATAATATATAAACATATATATATATATATAGAAATAATATATATATGTACATATACATACAAAATTAAAGATGTTTTCTTGCTCTAGACAGTTCTGAAAGTATAAAAACGTACATTGTTCAAGTTCCACCCAGGCATGCAGTAGGAAGCATTCACACGCTGTGTACATAGGTATGTGTGCCACTGTGTATCAAGTAACTGTTGGCTGGTGTGTGCATGAAAAGAGCTTTAGTTTTAATGAAAAGGTCCGTTATTTAAGGAGATAGTTAATATGACGTCATAATCACAAATTAATTTCATTAACAATTAATCTCACTTTTGAACCGTGATACAACTCGTCGATTACAGCCAACACGGTGATATTAAACAGGATTTCACTGAAGAAGTTTGGATAAATACTGTTTTCATATGCCTGACTGAATTTGAAATAGTATCACAAGTGCCTGCTTAGGTTAAAACAACATTATTTTACTGTTACTTGCACTGATATTGCTTTAAGATCATCCGACCAGGACATCCTTCCTTTCGACCCTTTAAACAGTCACTTTGAAATGATAGTGAATAGATGCAGAAAGTACAGAAATCATGCGTAAATGGAGTTATATCTCACAAAATTTTACAAATTTCAAAATTGTTTCCAGGAACTTTGTCCAATCTTGCCACTGTCATAATACGTATGTGCTGGAATCATTAGTGAATTTTGTTTTGCAGTGAGTTATGCCAACCATAGGCTCTCACGTGGCAGCTAGCGTTCTTGCCTTTTCAAGGTCGCAGCCTTGACCTACTTCCTTATTAGCCTGACCTTTGTGCTGCTTAATCTTGACCTTTGTCAAGGTTAAGCACCACAGATCAACTTGGGCATGCAGCAAACTGTTTGTTACATCACAGGTCATCAGGGTAATTGTTATAATATTATGTTATGATTATTATTGTTAATGGGTAATTGGTTATAGGCGTTTTTACTAACATGTCTTTGATTGTCGTGTGATCACAACCTGTATATATTGCACTGTCATTTGCTCACAACTCATGTTTCCCTTTGACCTGATGCTACTTCACTTAAGACTTCCTCTTCAATTCGATGTTTTACTCGTCTCGTTTTAGAAACATTTCATGAAGAATCAAATCTATCCAGTATCCACTCCTACCTGCTAGTTCTAGTGTCCACTCCTACCTGCTAGTACTAGTGTCCGCTCCTACCTGCTAGCTCTAGTGTCCACTCCTACCTGCTAGTACTAGTGTCCACTCCTACCTGCTAGCTCTAGTGTTCTCTCCTACCTGCTACCACTAGTATCTGCTCCTACCTACCAGCTCTAGTATCAACTCCTACCTGCTAGCTCTAGTATCCACTCCTACCTGCTAGCTCTAATGTCCACTCCTACTTGCTAGCTCTAGTGTCCACTGCTAGCACTAGTGTCCACTCCTGCCTGCTAGCTCTAGTCTCCACTCCTACCTGCTAGCTCTAATGTTCACTTCTACCTGCTAGCTCTATTGTTCACTCCTTCCTGCCAGCTCTATTGTTCACTCTTGCCTGCTAGCTCTAGTGTCCACTCCTACCTGCTAGCTCTAATGTCCACTTCTACCTGCTAGCTCTATTGTTCACTCCTTCCTGCCAGCTCTATTGTTCACTCTTGCCTGCTAGCTCTAGTGTCCACTCCTACCTGCTAGCTCTAGTGTCCACTCCTACCTGCTAGCTCTAGTATCCACTCCTACCTGCTAACTCTAGTATCCACTCCTACCTGCTAGCTCAAGTATCCACTCCTGTCTGCTAGCTCTAGTATCCACTCGTACCTGCTAGCTCCTTGTCCACTCCTGCCCGCTAGTTCTAATGTCCACTCCTACCTGCTAGCTCTAGTGTCCTCTCCTACCTGCTAGCTCTAGTATCCACTCCTACTTGCTAGCTCTAGTGTCCACTCCTACCTGCTAGTTCTATTATCTACTCCTACCTGCTAGCTCTAATATCCACTCCTACGCTAGTTTGTTTGTACAAATGTGTTAATTAGTTTTGATTTATTCATCGGAGACTGTTAAATATGTTCCACTCGGCCCAGAAAAAAATTGAACAAAAAAGTGGTCCGACTCTCAAAGTAAATTATTTCCATAATTTGTACAAAATGTTGCGCTCTTCTATTAAACCAATGGTGCATATTACTTAATATAATATATTATTTAACATATTACTTAACATGTTCACACACTACAGATTTGAACATTAACGAACCTGATTTGCAGTGGGCTAAATTAATTGAGGAGGAAGCTTTAATGACGCTCAGCACATTCACATGGTTTTAGTTGTCCTCGAGGTCCTCGTGGCATCTCGGTCGACGCATGTCGATTGCGTGTATGAAAATATATTATTATTGAGAAGCGTCAAGAGTACACCCATTGTGTGTGCGTAAGGCCGTTACAGTTGTGTAACGTAACGCCGTTACAAAGCCGTGTTACGAGGTCTGGTACAGAGGGCAATCAAGACAATACGGCGCCGTCACTTGTGCAGGCACAAGACAGCTTTGGTGGATCATGTAGAAATTGTCATGAATATAGATATATTTGTGTAGATGTTGTCGAACACCATGTCCATACATCTGAATCATGAGTGATAAATCGTACGTTATCTGCCGATTTTATTGCATAATACATTTTAATTTGTTTTCAGTAGAAAATTGTCAGGATAAATTACTTGAATACCAAGTATGTTTTAGTAATGTTGTTATATTTGTCCTTCACAGCGCTGGCACAACGTCTCGCCAGTTTACTCTGTTTTACAACAAAGCTACAAATTCTAAATGCGGCCCGAATTCCTTGTTGGAAACAGCGGCGTCTTTGTGTGGTGTTAAACTGAAGATAATGTGACAGTTTTGACAACTTTGTTGGTGGTTGTTTGGGGCTGGTTTCATGAAGCGTTCGAACCGTACAAAGGAACTAATATGAAGATTACATAATTCTGGACAATCGTAGAAAACATGAAGAGCATTGCTAACAATAGTTCGTAACTTCGAAGATTTCAGAACGCTCGTATGGAGGTTTGTACGGTACAAACACGTCGTGAATCCGGCCCTAGGTTGGGCGACATGGACAGTTCTATGTCACGTTGTCACCTGTCATCGCCGACTGAATGTTGTGTTGTTATCCGTGTGCTAAGCAAAAGTAAGACACGAAACGGAACTGCTCCTGTAATGTCTGACGTCACACAATAAGAATTCCACAAAATTATTCCACTGAAAAGAATTCCTAGAACTCGCCATTTAATAGCACTAATTACTCGGCCTAACCCGAACACTGTTGGGATACACGTGGAGCAATAATGGTGTCGCTAGCATTACTTCTAAAATGTTATACCGCTGTCATGTCGAAACATTTCATAGTTAGCGTACAGAAACCTTGTGTGACGTCACACCCTCTGCGTTGGTTCCATGTAGCGTCTTTTGCCAACGCACACGTACGATTGCTCAAACCTTCAGACATTTAAGTAGTGTTCACTTCATCTCGTTTGTGTACGATGATGACTGCCGTGTTCCAGTCGTGTTTTAAAGAGGACTATGTTGGCACCCTCTGCTCAAGACTGGGTCGATACAATGTAGTCGGTCATCGCGTGGTCAGTACTGTGGTCCGTGCACTCTGTCCTCGCTATCGAAGGCTTTTTAAAAGGTTAAACACTAGATGGTCGTGCATTCTGAAAGTGTGTCCTTAGAAACAAACTAACCTATGTGCATGTATGTGCATTCTCATTGTCATGACAACGGTTGACCACAGGCAAGACCACGCGAGATATTGCAAGACTGGGCGAGCAGAAACAGTCGTGTTCCGTGTCATAGTTTGTAGTTTCTAAATATATCTTTTATGATATGCGTAAGTTGTACATTATTGTGTGATGAATATAGGCAATGGGATTAAACAATTTACTCCCCTAGTCTGGGTAGTCTTCACTGACTCGTGTCATCTCCTAGCATTGGCTCCCCTAGTCTTCACTGTCTCGTGTCATCTCCTAGCATTGGCTCCCCTAGTCTGGGTAGTCTTCACTGTCTCGTGTCATCTCCTAGCATTGGCTCCCCTAGTCTGGGTAGTCTTCACTGACTCGTGTCATCTCCTAGCGTTGGCTCCACTAGTCTGGGTAATCTTCACTGTCTCGTGTCATCTCCTAGCATTGGCTCCCCTAGTTTGGGTAATCTTCACTGTCTCGTGTCATCTCCTAGCATTGGCTCCACTAGTCTGGGTAATCTTCACTGTCTTGTGTCATCTCCTAGCATTGGCTCCACTAGTCTGGGTAATCTTCACTGTCTCATGTCATCTCCTAGCATTGGCTCCACTAGTCTGGGTAATCTTCACTGTCTCGTGTCATCTCCTAGCATTGGCCCCCACTGTCTCGTGTCATCTAGCGTGCAACAAAGACAGGGAACCCAGTACCGGTAAGGAAATGTTCTCGCACATTCTACTACATGCAAGCACGCGCACATACACTATACCATACTCACCGATGGGACATCTTTATTTTGCATTACCCATTTCAATAGAATCATCTGTGCGAATATTTTTAACTGTAAGCCTATTTGTAGTACAGTGATAACGTCATCTCTTCGCTGAATTGAAAACGGTTTTAGCCGCTATGCGTAATTAAAAGCGTTACAGCAAACATGTCTGTAGAAAGGTTTCTGAAAACATTTCCGAAACTTCGTCAACGATACCTGTGAAAACACTATATCCAATGTAAATGAGGTTAAGAAAATGTGATAGGGCCTTTTTCTGTTCCTTGTGCAGTTCCTGTCAAAATTGCACGCACGCACGCACACATACATCAGGTGTGTAGTTGTTTGAAATGTCAGTATCACACAGACCGACCCTGTCCCGTGCGCGTTAAAGATCGTGCTGAAATGAAGCTCAGACTACTATAAGTAAAGGTGAGATTGTGTTCTAGAATAAGGTAAGTCGGATGAGAAGAATCAGGCGAATGTGTTGTTCTGATGGAATGGACACGATGACGAAGAAATGAACGACTTGTGCGATGACTGGATGAACAGACGGTTGCTCTGACCACGGTGGTGCACCTGTGTGGAACTGCCGTGGCAAGCATGGCGATTACGTGACGGTAGTCCGAAGAGATCGAATGACTACTACATTAAAGGTTCCTCCTCAATTCATTATTTTGCTAGTTTCATTTCAAATTAATTTTTTTTTAAATTAAACCTACCTAGTATCCACTGCAACATGCTAGCTCATTTGTGAAACTTTTGTATGTGAAATCATCAAACAAACTAAACATTAAGAGAAGTGAAAATGAAAACTTTGTCATGTGATCGGCGAGAAGATGGAAGTCAATGCCAATAATCGGCATTGACCCTGCATAGTCTGTACCATTTGGGACATTCACCATTTTGGGCCTTAGTAAAACAACTGAAGTCAATTCTTTCGATGATTTGAACAAAGGTAGGAATTGTAAAAATAAATTTACTGCAGGTGTTACATAAACTATTCACACACTACATATTTGGACACCAACGAACCAGATTTGCGATAGGCTACATCAGTTGAGGATGGAGTTTTAGCTACATATGAATTGTTGAGGCTTGAGTTGTAGCTATACATAAATGGTTGAGGCTGAAGTTTAGCTATACAAGAATTGTTGAGGCTGGAGTTTTAGTTATACATGGATTGTTGAGGATGAAGTTTTAGTTATACATGGATTATTGAGGCTGGAGTCTTAGCTATACATGAATTGTTGAGGATGGAGTTTTAGTTATACATGGATTGTTGAGGCTGGAGTTTTAGCTATACAAGAATTGTTGAGGATGGAGTTTTAGCTATACATGAATTGTGTTTCTGTTTTTCCTAAGTGCAAGAAAACTGAACTGTAAAAACTATGGACTTGGACATGGTTATTATTTCACTTGATTGCCATAAATATTAAGTTTCTGAAATATTAATGCGCTTTCTCTGTTTGTGGTAATCACCGCCGAGTGTAGCAGCGTGTCTTGAAGTTGGCCTCATACTGCGCCACTGTCGATGCCATCGTGTCGAACCATCGACACTGCTGCTTGGATTTATTTTGTCAATTTAGTTAGCTTTTGGCGCCACAATACATACAACCAGAAACACACATAGAAAGCCAGTTATGCCTCTTAACAGAACACTAACTATGCTTCATTTGGGATAGTGCACACATGCAAGAAAGTTATGCTGTGATAAGGGTGGTAATAAACTGAACAAAACGAACCATATTGATACGAGAACTGAGATATATTAAGTATGAAGCATTGAATAATATAGTTTAACAGCATTGGGATGAGATCATAATGATTTCTATGTACTGAAGCACAAGGATTAAGATCATTTTATTTGTCCCAACAGCAGAAAAACATAGATAAATTACATTGAGATGCAATATAAATTATACAAATATACATTATACATACACATTTTGAACTGTACAATATACAATAACAATAATTAACAAAGTAATACATTATGCAACAAACAAACAAACAATGGCTGTGGGACAGGAGACTAAAAGACCAAAACTGTTCCTAAAAATATTATGTCTCATACGTATAATTAATTTAAATGTGTGATGATGTATTGAGTTGATGTGCTTTGTGTGTTATGTTTGTGTGTAAGCAATTAATAACTAAGCATGTGTGTTGTGGTCACCTGTACGTGTGTAAGCATGTGTGCAAGTATACAAATTGAAAAGTTTAATTGTACTTGCATGAGCTGTGTTACACTCATTCGTAATTTATTTGGCATAAATTATATAGCAATTTAGTATAGTGCATGTGACGTTATATTTTTGTAGCATGCAGTGTTTTGAATAATTTGAGAAGCCTCTCAAACTATGAGTCACTATCTTGTCTATAACTAAATCAGGGATATTGTTTATACACATGTGACAAGTTGTATTTAAGATATTTTTTTGCAAATTCATGTTTATTTCTGTAAGTTCAGTTGTTATCTGAGTGTTATAGTTTTGTTTGCTGACATGTGGGGTTATCTGCCAATTTAATAAGTAGACAGGTATATTTTTATGTCTATATTTGTAATAAAATTTAAGTTCTTGGAATTTCAGTAAGTCTTTTTAAAAAAATGGTTCTGTATGTGAATTGTATTTGTTTAATGTTATAATTCGTACTGCTTTCTTTTGTATTTTCACTACCAGGTACTCAGTTTCCTTGCTACCCCATGTCATAATACAGTAATTAATATGAGGTAATATTAATGCATTATATAAAATAATTATAATTTCTAAAGGTAGCACATGTGTTTAGTATTCCCATAGTTTTGGAACGCTTATTTCAGATTTTTACGGTGTGTTTTTTTCCAATTTAAATTAGTACCAGGTATCAGGTATCTATAGTTAAGCCTAGGAAGTTAAATTATTCAACTTTCTCAATTACTATATTATCTATTTTATTTTATTTTTTTAGTTTTGTTTGGCATTTTGGAAGGTCATATATTTATATTTACTTTTATTTACTGATTTATATTTATTTATTTATGTTGAGCCACTCAATTATTTTGAGGAGTTCTTCATTTATTACAGATTCTGTACTTTTATTTTGAACACTATCACTGAAAGTTTCAATAGTGCTAAATAAAGTGGTATCATCAGCATATATTATAAAGTTATACATTTGGCTGGCTTGTGAGAAATCATTTATATATATATAGTAAATAATAGTGGTCCGAGTATGGACCCTTGTGGTTCAAGGGTGGACCCTTGTGGTCCAAGGATGGACCCTTGTGGTCCACGGATGGACCCTTGTGGTCCAAGGATGGACCCTTGTGGTCCAAAGATGGACCCTATGGTCCAAGGATGGACCCTTGTGGTCCATGGATGGATCCTTGTGGTCCAAGGATGGACCCTTGTGGTCCACGGATGGACCCCTGTGGTCCACGGATGGATCCTTGTGGTACTCCAACTTTTATAAGTAAAGTTTCAGATGTAGTATCATAAAATTCAGTGTTTATGGTTGTTTAAATAGCTTTTAAACAAAAGAGTTTTGTCATGTAAGCCATAATATCTTAATTTATTTAGTAATATTGAATGGTCAATAGTATCAAATGCCTTGGAAAGGTCAAGAAAAATACTAATTGGTAAGTAATTTTTATCCATTTGAGTAATTATTATATCTACTAGTTCGAGGGATGCATATTCAGTTGATTGATTAGGTCAAAATATATACTGATCATAAAAAATAGCTTAAAATCAATAAAATAAGCAGATAACTGATGTGTGGATGATTTTCTCTAGTACTTTAGAAATAGTTGGAAGGAGAGAAACAGGCTTATAATTTTTTAATAATGTTGGGTCATTGTTCTTGAAAATTTAAAAATTACTAACATTAAGGATTTAATGATTGTGGGTTCATTATGGTTTTTTTTATTTTGAAGAACAAGAAGACACAAGTAACATTATTAAAAAACAATTGTAGATTATATATGAGAAAGTACTCATTATGTATGAGAAAGTACTCATTCTCAGAGGACAATACAAGAATGGAACACATTATATACGAGAAAGTACTCATTATCAAAGAGGACAATACAAGAATGGAACACATTATATATGAGAAAGTACTCATTCTCAGAGGACAATACAAGAATGGATCACATTATATACGAGAAAGTACTCATTCTCAGAGGACAATACAAGAATGGATCACATTATATACGAGAAAGTACTCATTCTCAAAAAGGACAATAAAAGAATGGAACACATTATTTGCTGACAGTGTAGATGCTAGCAGAGTGAAAATATATTTAAAAACATTATCGACAAATATCGCATCAGTGCCAATTTCTTGGACTTTCGATAAGCCAATGACTTCCTTGTCCACTTCCCATCGAGAGCTAGTTTCTTTAGGTGCCAATCTTGTTAAATCTGGTTAAATAGCATTTCAGGTGGCCAATGTAACCTACTTGTCTCATTGAGCGACGACCTTTCACATTGATCACAACCAGGACGTGGGAGTTTGTTTAGGGCCCAGGAGACCCACAATGTCTCTGTTGAAGGTCGTGTGTTGTTACAGATCAGTTGTAACTGATGTGTCGTAATGTTCCCAGGGCTCATTACGTCAAGTGCACAGTTTACGCATCAGATGCTATAAAATATTCAACAGAAAGGCACGCATCATTCGGTAACATGCTGCAGGTGTACGACCCGAGCACAACAGGCAAGAATTGCTGCAATATTACCTTTATATTTATTGTCGGAATTAATCCTACTACAGCATAAATAAATAAATTCCCAGACTTACATTTAATCTTTTGGTAGTCAAATTCAGCATTGTCATTGTCGTGTATATTGTGCTCTTCCTCCTTGTTCCCTGCTGTACAGGGGTGAGGGTCAGGTAAAGTGCTGTCGAGCCACTCTTTCTGTTCTTTCTTTCTTAGTTTTCTATCGGCCGCCCCCTCTCTCCATCTTTCATCCTCCCCCGATCTTCTCATGTCCTCCTCATGCAGTCTTCCCATCTCAGCTGTGGCCTTCCTATTTTCCTGCGTTCTTGATGTTTTTCCACCTCTGCTCTCTTTGCTAGTTTGCATCCATTCTTACCAAGTGGCCTGCCCATCTCATCCTGCTTCTCACCAATCTTCCTGTTAGGCTGCATTGCTTCCCAACCTCTTTCCTCAGGTTATTCATCCTTCTTCTGTCCACCCTCTTTGTTCTTGTTATTCGACGAACCCAGTTGTTTTCACAAACTTGCAGCTTCTGTTGTTGTTGTTCTGTCAATGCCACTGTCTCCAGACCATACAGGCATGCCAGTGTAACACGTTCTCAGGACTTTCCCTTTCAGCTTTTTTGAAACTTTTCTGTCCAACATGACTCCCTCTACCTTTCTCCAAGCATTCACTCCCGTTTGTTTCCGACGTCGCACTTCTACCTCTCAATGGCCATCCTCCATAACCATTCCTCCAAGGTACACAAAGCCATCCACTTGCTTGATCTCCTTACCATCCAACCTGATGTTCAACTCCTCTCTCTGGTGTCCAACCCACATCACTTCTGTCTTCTCCAGCTTCATTCTCAGTCCGTGCTTCTTGAACACCTCCTTCCATTCCTCCAACACTTCCTGTATGTCTTGTTTGCTTTCTGCTATTATGGCCAGATCGTCTGCGTACATCATCTTCCTGAGAACATCCTTCATGCTGATCTTTTTGCTGATTAGTTCCATCACCATGATAAACAGTAAAGGGCTAATGGCACTTCCTTGTCTCAAACCGATGTTAACTGGAAACTCTTCCAACAACCCAGATCCAACCACAACTCTTCCTTTTGTTCTCTCACACATTGCTTCCACCATCCTGGCTTCTGCTTCTGGCACTCCCATCCATCTCACTGTTGCCATCACCATCTCTCTAGGGACCGTGTTGTAGGCCTTCTCCAGTTCCACAAATCCCACTGCCATTCTCCCTTGCATCTCCAACCTCTTCACTACCATTTGTCTTAATGCAAACATCCCATCAGTCATCTCTCTCTGCCCTTTCTGAATCCCTGTTGATCTTCACCCAATTCTTGCTCTACTTTCTTTCAGACCCTCCCATCCAGGATCCTCTCTAGCAGCTTCATGATGTGACTTAGAAGTGTAATGCCTGGGTCTTGCACATCTCCTTTCCTATTCCACATTGGGACAATTAGCCTTGTCCACCACTCCTCTGGTACTTTACCTTTATAGATATATATACATACTAGTGCCCTGCGCGGGCCTATAATTTGAGCCCAAGCCCGGCCCGCAATTAGCAGTTAGAGTCCACGCCCGGCCCAGGCCCGGACGGGCCACGGCAGCAAACTAGAATTTAGGCCCGTGAATGTTTCGCCCAGGCAAGTTTCAGGCCCATACCCGCAGGCCAAAGACGGGTAAGCCCGCGACCCGCAAGCCCGCAGCCCGCTAAGTTTACAGAAGATAAAACTATAATCATATAAGAAAGACGAAACACAAATAAACTGTAAAACAGACTTATTGTTTTATTAAATAAAAATAACAATATATTAACATTGTATAATGTCTACTACTGAAATACTAATGTCAGTTGTTGTTTAGTAGTGTCTAGCTAGTAGCTAGTACTAGCTACTACTATGTCACCCACTGGCACTGACACCCAGTGGCATTTCCAGCAGGTCTGCAGTCACTAGCCTGAGACAGATCAGGTTCAGACATGTGTGAATTAGTACAAGTGTGAATGAATCAGTACTGGGGAAATTGTAGACACTAAACAGTAGACACTAGTTAACACAATTGAAAAATACCAATTACCAACTGGCTTGAGTACTGGGTACTGGCACTACTGGGTAGTGGGCAGTGGCCAGTGGGCTGGTCATTCAGGGGGGCAATGTTTGGAGGGAAGACCTAGACAATAGAATATCCACTGGTTGGGTCAAAAGGTGGTGGTTAATCATGGCTTGATTGCCTCTGCAAATATGTCTAAAGTAAACATTTGGGGCTGGCTGCTCCCAGCCAGGTGAACTTAAGTGGCCTGATATGGGGCCATTAGATCTATGCAAAAGGGTACATTCATGCCAAAAATATGCAGTTTACAGAGTCTACTCCAGTCACAGTGTCTTGGAAAGCCAGTACATGTTTAAAGAATTACAATACAAAGATATGGGCATGCGACTATGCATATATTTTATATGAAATGTCTCTATTAAAAGAATGCACATTATTAAAATTATACCATAGGAAGTCCCATTGTTGAAGAGGTTAAACTGCATTCCAATGTATAAAGCACTAGTGTCATTCATAATTCCATGCAAGGTCTCAATTTGCAACTATATAATACTAAAGGAATAATGTTAAGCATTCATTAACCAGAATTACAATTTATAATAAGTTTTTATTAATAATAAAATTAATAATCTGGGTTTTGTATGAATGTTTTTATTATGTCCAGGCCCAGCCCAAGCTCGGCCCGGCCTGGCCCGCTCACACTAGGCCCAAGCCTGTTGTTTATATTTTTTTCAGCCCAGGCCTGGCTCACGAAATTATGTAGGCCCTAAAGCCTGGCCCGTGCAGAGCACTAATACATATATATAATACATATATATATATATATATATATATATACATATACAAATACATATATATATACATATACGCATATGCATACGCATATGCATATACATATATATATATATAATTTATATCACCATTAGTATTATATTTATTATTATATTTACTATTATAATAATATTATGCAGTATTATTACATTTATTATTATCATCATTTTAGCACCTTATTTATTTATTTTAGTTATTTAACCTGTTAACTCATACATGTTTTTCTTTTAATCTGTTTTAGCTCATTTCTGTAGTAATTCCATCGAACTTATAATTCTAGGGTCCTTGTTGAAAGTACGCTGTATTGTACTTTATGCACATCATGGGGATAAATACAACTCACACTATTTATCTGAACCTTTGCATGTATATTTGTCCGGAGTCGCGTTTAGTAGAGCGGCGTTTGTAGGATGACGCAGGGCAGGACTGACGCGATGATGCACTAAGTATTGACNATATATATATATATATATATATATATCATCATTAGTATTATATTTATTATTATTATTATATTTACTATTATATGTAGTAATATTATATTTATTATTATAATCATTATTATTATATTTAGTATTGTTGTTATTATTTTTAAAGGTGCACAATTATTTGTATTTCCAGTGACAATTTGGCTATACATTAATTTTCATTTATTTATTTATGATGTTTTTATAAACTAACATATTCTACCTGTTTATTTAACAAATTTTAGCACCTTATTTATTTATTTTAGTTATTTAACCTGTTAACTCATACATGTTTTTCTTTTAATCTGTTTTAGCTCATTTCTGTAGTAATTCCATCGAACTTATAATTCTAGGGTCCTTGTTGAAAGTACGCTGTATTGTACTTTATGCACATCATGGGGATAAATACAACTCACACTATTTATCTGAACCTTTGCATGTATATTTGTCCGGAGTCGCGTTTAGTAGAGCGGCGTTTGTAGGATGACGCAGGGCAGGACTGACGCGATGATGCACTAAGTATTGACGCACTTAATCATGTATACGCCATTAGTGGACAGAGCTCTAATGGTCGTGGTCCTCAGGGCGGGGGTGAATTCAAAAATGAATTGGAATTATTCAAATCAATTCCTGAATTTGAATTGAAAGATTTTGACTAAGCTGAACTGGAATTGGAATTGAAAGATTTTTAGTAAGTTGAATTGGAATTGGAATTGAAAGAAAGTGAATTGAACCTCATTTTCTTGTGCTGGTACGATCTGATTTTATTTCAAATATGGTCCTCAGTGCAACCATAGAACTGTATATGAACTCAAAGTCTGTGTAGCAGCTAAACATACATTTGTACACCATTTGAAGATCTGAGGTGAGAACATTTGTCCAAATTTTAACAAAGGGTCTGCATGGGAATGTTACCACGTGGCAACTGGCAATTTGGAAAAAAAAGAACTCAGAAGTTCTGCTCAATTCAAACTATGGTGGGGTGTGATGAGCTTACTTTGAACTTACTTTGAATTCAATACAGGTTGCAGCTCCTGCTCTAAGATAACATTTGTTGTCTGCCTGCACATATCTGAAACCATGCCCTTTGTGTCTGCTAGGAATATGTAAAGCTATAGCCACCCCAATGCGCAATCTCAACAATTAGTAATTTGCTTGCTACTCCTGCATTGTTTCATTAAGCAGGTAATTCTGAAACCATCAAATGATCAGCCTACTGGTCTGTTCATGTTGTCTGAATAACAGCTCAGCCATCGTCTGTACATTGAACAACTAATGGTGATTAGATGTAACGATGCATAAATAACATCGAATACCTGTGCCTAGTGGTAGCCCCACACAGTCTGTTTGTTGAGCAACATACACAGGACTGTTTGCTAAGCAATATATTTTCTATGGACGTTGAGGTATTTTCTATGGACATTAAAGCATTTTCTATGGACGTTAAGGCATTTTCTGTGCACATTATGGCATTTTGTATGGACGTTAAAGTATTTTCTTTGGGTGTTATGGTATTTTCTATGGACGTTAACTGTAGCGTAGTGTGTTTGAATTTACTAGTATTCTTGTTTGTAATAAAATGTGAAATAAAATTTCACTGTTTGTGTCTGACACTGTCTGTGTGCTCATAGACTAAATGCATTCATAGTGTCCGTGTAATTACTATAAATCCTGAATCCTCTGCATGCTTTTACGTTTCACACATGTTTGCGTTGGAAAAAACTCCCATAGAATTAATTCGGAATTTGAATTGAATTGAATTGGATTGGAATTGGAATTGAAAGATTGGAGCTGGAATTGATATAGGATTTGGAGAAAAAAATTAATTGGAAAACAATTAATTTAATTGGAATTGATTAAATTGAATTGAAAGACATTTTTATTTGAATTGGAATAGTGTCCACTATATCCTAACTGCCACCGGTATATACGTCGTAGTGAGAAAACAAATACTAAAGGTACGTTCTTATATAGTGCTGTATCCAGTCTTTGGAACTGTTTGCTAAAACTTCGAAACGGCAGCAAGAGGATTCGAACCAGGGTTCACTCCGGGTGGGAGGGTACTGCCATACCAAAACGGTGGGGGTGTGCCACCAGAGCCCCACGGAGCACATGGAGAGAGAGAGAGAGAAATCAAGAAATTTAGGGTCACCAAGAGAGAATTATTGAACAATTTATCTAATATCTACAAGCGTAAGGTAAGCCCGGGCGGAACGTTTTCATTGGGAAATTTCCTCTTCGGTGAAAGAGAGAATTATCAGGTTTAAATGGGGCACAAAGAGAGAAAATTTACATTTTTTCTTCGGACAGAGAGAGAAAAATTGCTAAAAACAGAGGCATTTACGCGGCACATACATGTATATCTCAGTATAGGGAGTACCCCCCGGGAGTACCCCCCCGGGTTTCTCTCGATTGAGAGCCCGACGTTCCAACCGCTACGCCACCGCGTCCCACAGAACCAGGTCCCGCACTTAAGCACAACTTTGCCGATGTAGGAAAGTGGAGCTTGGACATTGTTTAGTTTTCATTTGTGCCACGTGACACAACAGCCTAAGTGCGTTAGTGGACAGCCAGTTACGTGACATGACAGCGTTGCCAGAAGGAAGTTGGCGAGGTGCCAGCACACCCATTTATGATGTCAGAATCAGAGCAAATAATCTCAGCACGACGGCCATATACGACAATCTGATCATGATTAATTAATTTCAGAGAAACACGACAGTGTTGCAGGATAAACTGAACGGCGCGGCGACCACATTCTTTGTTACTGGCACTGTTGTAGTAGTTCGTGTTGTTCGTGTTGTGTGAACAACGTGGTAAGGAGCATCTAAGGTCACCCTGAAGGTCGTCGCAGAAGTGTCAAGTCAAATACGTGGGAGGAGGGGATTCTACTGCGGGGGAGGTATTAAGGACAGAGAGTGTGGGATGCGATGAGTGTACCTCCTTAAGGAAGGAGAGTGTGGGATGTGTGTACCTCCATAAGGAAGGAGGGTGTGGGATGGGTGTACCTCCTTAAGGAAGGAGAGTGTGGGATGGGTGTACCTCCTTAAGGAAGGAGGGTGTGGGATGGGTGTACCTCCTTAAGGAAGGAGGGTGTGGGATGGGTGTACCTCCTTAAGGAAGGAGGGTGTGGGATGGGTGTACCTCCATAAGGAAGGAGAGTGTGGGATGGGTGTACCTCCTTAAGGAAGGAGGGTGTGGGATGGGTGTACCTCCTTAAGGAAGGAGAGTGTGGGATGGGTGTACCTCCTTAAGGAAGGAGGGTGTGGGATGGGTGTACCTCCATAAGGAAGGAGAGTGTGGGATGGGTGTACCTCCTTAAGGAAGGAGGGTGTGGGATGGGTGTACCTCCATAAGGAAGGAGAGTGTGGGATGGGTGTACCTCCTTAAGGAAGGAGGGTGTGGGATGGGTGTACCTCCATAAGGAAGGAGAGTGTGGGATGGGTGTACCTCCTTAAGGAAGGAGGGTGTGGGATGGGTGTACCTCCATAAGGAAGGAGAGTGTGGGATGGGTGTACCTCCTTAAGGAAGGAGGGTGTGGGATGGGTGTACCTCCATAAGGAAGGAGAGTGTGGGATGGGTGTACCTCCTTAAGGAAGGAGGGTGTGGGATGGGTGTACCTCCTTAAGGAAGGAGAGTGTGGGATGGGTGTACCTCCTTAAGGAAGGAGGGTGTGGGATGGGTGTACCTCCATAAGGAAGGAGAGTGTGGGATGGGTGTACCTCCTTAAGGAAGGAGGGTGTGGGATGGGTGTACCTCCTTAAGGAAGGAGAGTGTGGGATGGGTGTACCTCCTTAAGGAAGGAGGGTGTGGGATGGGTGTACCTCCATAATGAAGGAAGGTGTGGGATGGGTCTACCTCCATAAGGAAGGAGGGTGTGGGATGGGTCTACCTCCTCAGATATTAAGTAGCCAATTCTTATAACAAATGTTGAACTATTTCAAAAAGATGATTATTAATAAAAGAAGGAGACGCAGGATATATGAAAAAATTTAGAGAAGATGAGGAGATCTCCTTCCCAAAGCAGGACTCGATCCCTTTGCGTGATTCGTGGGTTGTTCGCGACACTCTCGAAGGACTCGAGTGTATCGTGCCGCGGCATTAACGACAAAGCAGAAGACTTTCCGCTTTGAAACGCAAACATTGTTCGTCGATTGGTGTTGAATTATTTACCTGTTTACCAATAAAGCTACGAGCTATCACCGATTAATAACCACCGCCACAACATGGCACATCGAAAGGATTAATCATAGTGGGATTCACGTGGTCAGAACTACATTGTTTTCCACTGGCGACGATCACAATGTATACTTTTTTCCATAGAACACTTAACTTGCGAATAATTAGGTTTAATCTTAATGTGTGCACTAACACCCATTTGTTTAAACTTAATGTGTACATTAACATCCATTTGTTTAAACTTAATATGTGAACTAACACCCATTTTTTTTACCTCGTGTAACTTTTATGCGATTCAAATAACAACTTATTTAGAACATTATCGTGAAGCTTGCTGACAGTCTATATGGTGAAAATGACAGCACATGACGCGTCACCGACTCCGACATAACACGTCGACGACTGCGACGTGACGCATCATGGGTCCATGACACACCGCCAGTGAAAACATGTCACCCCGCGTGGTCCGTCCCGAATGCGATCGACTGATGACTTACTATAATTGTTTGGTCGCGGTTAGTCAATAATGGCTGCTGCACGGGTCCTGCGGTGACAACGGCATTATGTTTAACCAGAACGTCGTCTATAGGGGCAAGACCACAGTACAAAATTGCATCGGTGGCCATGTTAACGTTTTGCCTGATAATAAGAAAACGTGACCACTAAAAATTCTTTAACATTTTTACAGCTACTGCCATTTACATGCTGACCAATTTTGTTTTCAAAATCACATACCTCCAGCTCTTTTAAAGCGCCCCCACGTGCGATGCCCGTCAATATTTACAAAAAACAGCCATATATTCATGCGCCCACGTGACCATAGCAGAACAAATCCCACAAATCCCTCCGCCTGTTAAACTCTCAAGAAATGCACTATTTCACAGCCAATAGCTTCTACAAAGAAACCTGTGAATGTGCCTGTTCAATTGCACTTATGTCACACCATATGAATTGTTTAAATTTACATATCACAATTTGATACGCCCTACATTCGTGTCAAAGACGAGTTGCTCTCATTGGTCTCTGTTTTATGTACCCAGTAAATATAGTTTTAGTTGAATTGTACACATTGTAGTACGAAAAAGTTTATTATTATAAGTTAAAGACGGGGATCCAAGCCACCGAAAACTTACTCGTCTATGATATTTGGAAAATCATCAAAATGCCGTAAACACGCACAATAAACACGTATTTCTTGGATATAATTATTATTTGTAAAGTTACTTGACAATAGTCGTGCACAGATATAAAATTGTTTCGTGATGAAAACTGCAACATCACGTGACGCGTGATGCGCGGGTTACTTACGAAAATATCGCCCATTAATCTCGGTAAATGTACTCCTAATAAATAACTTGTAGCATATTTCTTCTACTTCTTGCGACGGAGCAGCCACTTACTTAGAAGCAATAGTTTTCAAGGGGGTCAACCGCCGTCTCTACGTAGAATTAGGCGGCAACGATGCCTACGTTGCTTCGTGTCCTCTAGTTCTTCTATCTTTTTAAGTGGGAAAACATTTCTATCAATGTATTCGTAACCATCCAATATCCTAAAAAACACGTCTATTTGGTGTCTTCTTAAACTCGTGGTCTCTAGCAGATCCTATGATTATAAGTGTTCGGCCTACTGTTACCTTTCCCATAGGCGATCGTGTTTACGTTTTGCACGATTATAAAAACGGGACCATCAAAAATTCTTAAACTTCTTTCCTGCCGTTGTCATCATCTCATTGACATGCTGGTCGAGTTTTGTCAAAATTACATATTTCTAACTCTTTTAAAATGGCTGAATTGGCCATACCCGTCAATGTTTACCAATGTCTGCATAAATTACTACGCACACGTGTTTTGTGGCGAAAAATGGCAAATTGCCAAAAATCCTTCCGCCTATTTAAATCATCTAAAAATCCACGGTTACACTTCTAACATGCTCTACCAGCAACTTGCCAATGTGTCTGCTCAAATGCAGTTATGTCAGATGATATGATTTTTTGCAAATTACACATCTAAAATTACTGTGCCCTACATTTGTCTGTAACACACCAGGAAGTCTAAATGAGGTATGATCCCATAAAGCTTCCAGAAGCAACAGTCTGCCCAGTGTGTGGTACAACTTTGACAACGTCCCAGCGGGTATGAGAGCGGACTGAACAGAGGGTACGAGAACGGACTTAACAGCGGGTACGAGAGCGGACTGAACAGTGGGTATGAGAGCGGACTGAACAGAGGGTACGAGAACGGACTTAACAGCGGGTACGAGAGCGGACTGAACAGTGGGTATTTTTGTCAAAATTGATGGGCATCGCACGTCGGGGCGTTTT
>SDWI01000967.1:15079-61241 GCA_009193005.1 Lamellibrachia luymesi | reverse complement strand
CTCCCTCCCTAGAATCATGTTTACCGGCATTTACGCATATAATCATGTTTCATGTACCTGTATCTATGCGTTGAATCATGTTTACCGGCATCTACATCTCATCATCTACATCTCATCATCTACATCTACGTAGAATCATGTTTAATCAAGCTAACGTTCACATCATTCATTGTCATGTTTTTTAAATGTAACAGATTCCATGCAAATGTTCTGCATCTAATTATAGGTGTAGTTCTCGCTTGGTCTCATACATCAATATTTCATGTACCGTCAATCTCTTCTTTCCTGCTCGTCCTAAAATGGCGATATTTTTCTGTTTTTACAATGAACTAAAACAGTATTGTTTCCACGTGACGTTTTTGTTCACACGATATGCAACCGTTTTTACCGAACTGCACCGAATTCGTAATTTCACATCGAAGTGGCGTAAGACTAATTAACTAGAGAAGAAAATCGATACTAGTTTTTGTGCAGGCATGTAATAACTATTTCTTGGAATTCTGCCGTATAAAGAACGCGACAAGCCTCGAGTGGATAAAGGAAACATGCGAACTCCGCAGAGAAACTGCAATTGTTTTTTGTAAGCAACCATTTTTATAATAACTTCTAACTCTTCCCTTTGGGATAACCTTTAACGGCGATGCAGATCGCGTTTAATAAACCAACGCCGACTTATCTGCACCACTCTGATGTAGTTACACATTTGACACTTGCTAAAATCTTTTTACAATCACATGCCATGTGACGTATCAGATTTTATACCTGGATCTGTGCCAAGCAATAAACGATAGACTTGACGAGCATTGGCAATTCGAAAATACAGCGCACGTCAGTTGTTAGCTTTGAAGGGCCTAGGACAGATAATTGTCCGATTAAATGTGGCAAAGGTAAAAATGTGTCCTCAAAATACTGGAGGGTATTTTTGTGTATCGGTCTCGTACAATTTAGGGCGACAGCCGGGTGGAACAGTGAACACTGACAACCAAGGAGCCTTTTGAAAACATGATGGGAAAAAGTGTTTCCATTAAGCGACTGAAGCCAATACTGTGACATTAGGGGTGTGCAATTGTTCACAATTCCCCCCAAAATATGAATTGTTAAAACAGCAATAGGATGCGGCACCAGAAACCCTCAAAGGACATAAGTATAGTGCGATATTATACATATACCGAGAGAGAGAGAGAGAGAGAGAGAGAGAGAGAGAGAGAGAGAGAGGGTGGAGAGGGAGAGGGATAGGGAGAGGGTGAGGGGAGAAAACGTTAAGAACTAACTCATTGTATGTTTCCGGAGATCCCACTAGACATTTTCAATGAGGCAAATAGTGGAATGAATTCTACTGTGCACGCCACGACAGATCGGATTGTATTGATTCTGGTTCCAGCTCGTGCACGGCCACGCCGACTACAAACGCGTGTTAACATGAGCTCTGTGGGGAAAAAGACTTTGTGTCTAGATTGCTATGTTTGTTTGCCTGTGACACATCACCTTAATGGACCAGTAGGAACACCTCCACAAACTGATTGCCTACCAGAATGGCTTACGCAAGCGTTTTTGATTTGGATGGAATTCGTGTTAAATCTTGTTACATTTCACAACCAGCCTATCGAATATATACAGAGTGGGCTGATAATAAATGATATAAGCGATCATTTGCCCATCTTCCAAGTAACAGAAACATCCACAATAAGCGCAGCATCGTAACCTACAACAACAGGAGAATAGTGAATCAACAGAACATAAATGTGATGATGAATGAGCTTAAGGAAACTAACTGGAACAAAATACTGAATAGTGAAGATGTTAATGTGATGTATAATACATTTACTGAAAAGTTGACAAAGATATACAACACAACATGTCCTATCGTTAAACAGAAAATCATTAACAAACGGCCAGACAAGCCATGGATGAACAATTCATTAAAAAAACATGGAAAATAGTGTAATTAAAAAAAAACTAAGGGAACAACATACCCTGCTGAATTTAGAAACAATGGAGCCACAATTACTGGCAACAAAATATTGCAAATAGTTTCAATAATTTTTTTGTAAATGTAGGGCCATCTCTGGCAAATAATATTCCTAGAAGCAATGATATCTTCACAAGATACTTATCCGATAAGGTTGAGGATACATTGTTTCTAAAGCCTGTAACTGAAGAAGAACTGATAAAGCTGGTGAATAACACAAAAAGCAAAAGATCAAAAGATCAAAAGATCATGATGATATAGATATGTGCCTGGTTAAAAAAATAATACCTCACAGAGTAACACCCCATAACATATTTTAACACCTCGTTACAGAAGGGGGTTTTCCCGGAAGGTATGAAATTGGCTCGGGTTATACCGTTATTTAAAAATGGTGATATGAATGATTTTACTAATTACAGGCCTATATCTTTACTATAACAGTTCTCAAAAATTCTAGAAAAGATCTTTCACAACAGGATGATGTCATTTATAGATGACAAACAAATATTGTGTAAAAGCCAATATGGGTTTAGGAAAAATATGTCCATATCATTGGCAATATTGGAGCTTGTTGAAGAAATTACTACTTCTATTGATGATTGTAAGTCTACTGTGGGTGTCTTCATTGATCTGAAAAAAGGCTTTTGATACGGTTGACCACAACATTCTCGTAAAAAACTTGAGCATTATGGAATAAGAGGGATAGCAAAAATGTGGATCTGCAGCTATCTTAGGAATAGAAGTCAATATGTTTGTATTGATGACACTAATTCTGATTGCTTGAATGTCACTTGTGTGGTACCACAAGGATCTATGCTGGGTCCAGCTTTGTTTATCATATACATTAACGATATGTGTAATGTGTCATCGTTAATGAAATCGATTGTATTTGCGGATGATGCTAATTTCTTTTACTCAGGAAAGGATTTGACAGAAGTGTGTAGAACAGTATCAAATGAAATGGACAAATTATGCAGATGGTTTCAAATTAATAAGCTATCTTTAAATATTGCCAAAACCAATTGTATGGTATTCGGTAACAAAAAGTGTGAAAACAATCACTTGGTCAGTATAAATGGTATGTACATTAATAGAGTATGTGTTAAAAAATGTCTTGGTGTACATGTTGACTGCCACTTGAATTGGAGTGAACATATCAACCTCATAAAAAATAAAATCTCAAAGAATGTATCTGTAATGTATAGGGTTTAACACTTATTGACTAATTCTGCATTGTACTCTTTATACAGTACTCTCATATTGCCATACTTAAATTATTGTTGTGAAATTTGGGGCAACACCTATAAGAGTCGAATACGACCTATGCACATTATTCAGAAAAGAGCTCTTCGTATATGTCTAAAGGCAGACTACAGGTCTCATACAAGACCGATGTTTTATCAGCTGAAAACTTTAGCTGTACAGGACATGGTGGATTTCAATAGCATGGTGTTTATGTACAAGGTATATAATAATCTACTACCAGCTAATATTATGTTGTACTTCCAGAAAGTTAATGCTAGTCACTATCACAACATCCGTACGAAAAATTGCAATTTCAAAATAAGATTTAGTAGGACTACTAAAAAAGCTGATTGTATTAGTGTAAAAGGAGTCAATGACCAAAGATGTGGAATGACCTGCCTGCTGATATTAAGTTGTGCAATTCGATTTATAAATTTTAAAACATGTACAAAGCTTTACTCTTGCATAGATATAAAATATGAATTAATTGCATTAGTGTCATGGTTACGTGTTATATATGTATATTATTTTATTTTCGTATTAAATACCATACCTTTTTGGGTAGTTAAGATTTAGCTTAATTAAGTATTTTTTCTTATAAGTATGGAACCAGTGCAATTGTTTACTTTTGGGAATGCAATTTATAAGTTTACAATTTCTTGCATACCCCTTCAACATTTTCTGATTGCCGTTCTTTAATTATATTTTCATTGTACCACTTTAGTGGTAGTTAGGCTTATAACTATATGTATGTTTACAATTGATCGAAAATGTACATTGATTATGTTGAATAAATTCAATTCAAAATTCAATTCAATATACATGCTTGCTTTATTTATTTATATGTTTTATTGGAATTTTAGTTTGTAAGCGGGGTGATTGGCGTATGGAAGATCTTTCATGTATTCATTTAATTACTTGGTTGTATAGTTTCTTTCAGCCAGTGGCTATTAGAGACCTTAGTTTTTTCTTGAAGGGGTTCGGATCGAGTGTGTGCTAACACCACGTTTTCTTCAGGAAATTTGTTCCAACAATCGATGACACGATTTGTGAAAAAGTGTTTACGGATCTCTGTACGAGAGTTATCATCATCTGGTCGAAAGACTTCGGGATTTGATGGCTCACCATTCAGCTCTCTCCTTTATACATGCAGTTAACTCCTGTGTATCTGTCACACCACGAGTGTACATCTTCCTTAACTTTAAGCTGTGGCCCCCAGATTTTTATTAATTGAAAAAAATGTCTAGGTTATTCTTGTTTTAGCCACTGAGCTATTTTTATTTATACCCGAACCTCGCAGATTCGTTTCTGTATACATGTAACTTTCCCCTAGAACTCCCCATGAGCGTGTAAACACAATCATTTGGGGTTTTTTGGGATGGTTTCTAAAAACGTTACAAATTAAAGTAATTCTCTCAAAAAGGGGGGGTTTGTTCGAACCTCCTGACCCCCCATGAAGACGGACATGAATTGTAAGTGCAAACAATTTCAACAAGCACCATTGATGCTTCACAAACAATTATACAATTATACGCTTCAAGGCGCCACTATCAGATTTAGTGCTGACCATAGTCGCTACGAGCGCAGGTGTTCCACAGATATTTGTTTAGAAATGGCGGCCGATACGTTTTGGGAAGATCGCGAAGTGAGATTTGACATCTCCGTGGCGTACGTATCTTAGTTTTGTGATAGGAAACATCGTCTAATAATTTACATTGGACAGCACCATTATTATATCACGTGTTAGCAAATATATATTCTGGCTACTTGTTGGAAATGTGATTTGTATGCATCTCCTGGCTCGAATGAAAGCGTTCCTGGCAACGTCAACGCTGTTGCTGCCTGTCAAGGCCGGCCCGCTGTCAAACTCAAAGCCGGGTATTAAAAAAAATTATGTAGCCAACAATACTTTGTATATGTAATGTAACTGACAGTGTAATATAATTTTTACACATTTTTTTTTACCACATAATTTATATCTAAAACCATAAAATATATTTGGTGAAGTCTTGAACAATTTAGATCTAGTTAATGTTAATTATGAGACTTGTGCATGAATTCTGTGTGTTCTGACAATTTTATGTGCTGCTGTGTGCAGATTAGGTAGCTTGAACGTTATCTCTAACATCAAGTTATCCGTGACATGTTATTAATGATGCTATATTATCTGTGACATGTTATCTGTGACATTAATCATATTTATGTTATCTGTGACATTAATCACATTATGTTATCTGTGACATTAATCACATTATGTTATTCGCAACATTATGTTATGCATGACGTTATGTGATCCATGACATTATGTTATCCATAACATTATGTTATCCATGACATTATGCTATCCGTGACATTATGTTATCTGTGACATCACATTGTCCATGATATCTCTGACATAATGTTATCTCCAACATTATCTACAACTGTTTCTTTATAGGCAGCTGAAGATGCGGTCAGGAGAGAAGTTGGTTGATCGTCTCGATGCAATTGAAGACACCAAGGGAAACAATGGAGACAGGGGTAGGTCATGCACTAAACTTAAACTATGGCAGGGAGCTATTGAAGACACAGAGGGAAGCAATGGAGACAGGGGTAGGTTATGCACTAAACTTAAACTATGGCAGGTTGTGATTGAAGACACCGAGCGAAACAGTGGAGTCGAATATGGTGGCGTGTCATGGAATATGGTGGTGTGCTGTGAAATATGGCGGTGTGCTGTGGAATGGTGGTTATTCCAACGAATAGTGGTGAGAAGGTGAGACTCTTATTTGGGAAGACTGGTTCTTCTTCAGGTCTAGCTCTGATGTTGTGATTTGTTTAGCCATTTTGGCCAAAGCACCTAAACATTTGTTTAATCAAATACATATTGCTTTAGCCAAATTGTTTAATATGCATCAGGGCATTTCCACCGTGGCTCGCGTTACATTTTTGCCCATTTCAGGAACATTATTTTGGCATATCTCGTATAATAATGTATTTCAAAAGTTCAACTTACCGGTATGCACAGATGAACCTATTGGCATTAGGTATTAAATTATATCAATAAATAATAATTTGATTACATAATATGATTTTTAATTGTATCTAATTATAGCGTGACTCGCGTTACAGCAAAAGGAAAACATAAAAACCTGCTTTGATACATGTCAAATTTCTCCTCAAATTATAAACGACAGAAAACAGTGAATACCCTTGTATGAATCACAAATAAATAGGGTTTAAAAAAACACCTTTAGTGATTTGAAATTTTTTCAGTAACATACACAGATATTACATAATCAGCGTGACTCGCGTTACTGTGACTCGCGTTACATGAAATCCACTATTACAGACCAAGTGATCAGGCACACTAGCTTGAGGGAAATGGATTTTTCAGTCTGTAATTTAGATAAGACACAATATTACATATAAAATATGCATTAATCTTTTTTTTTTAAATAATATATTAAGGAAGTAATGCACACTTGAACATGGTGTTTTAAATCCTGAAATGTTTTAATCACAGGAAAAGAAATGCACAAGACGATTGTTTTCATAAAAATGTCGACCTAACTATTACCTTTGCAAGAACATTTGCATGCAAGTTTTATTATAATTATTATAAAGACCAACTAAACATGTTTAATGATAATGTCTGCTCAGAATGTTCAAGCACACAAGTTTTGAACCCACATGAGATCATTTCCAGATCCCAGAAAGCCAAAATGCCCACAGTTGTTGACAATGAAGGGTAGGTTCAGTCTCTTTGCCAGTTTGTCAGCGGTGTAGAATATCTCATCTGGAATAACAAGCCATTTCCAGTTGTTTCCCGCCAGCACCATGACTGAAACGTGGTATTCACCATACACAATTTTCTGAACCTCTGCAGGGTACATGTTACCTTGATATTCAACTAGACACCAATCTCTAATGGAAATTCTTGAAACATTGTCATCCCACTCATCAGAGTCCACATCTGACGTCAAGGGGAAGTGGACTGTTTCCCCTTCTCGTAGGCCACATAGTCGACTCTAGCTATCCCCTGGATTAGACTGGCATCTTTGAAGACCTGGTCTATGCCCAATGCTTTATTGATCTCATCAATCTCACATGGTTTTACTTCGACCACTTTGACATTGCTTGCGGCTGCTGCTTCTGTGAAACTTGATGAGTTCCACACTACACACTTCACAGATGTTTTATTAACAAACAGGAAATACAAATGATTATGGGATATATTACTGCATTGCAGCATTATCACAAGTAAAAACATAATAATGCTGCCCTCTTTATTAAGTCTTTGCAACTAATTGATATATGTCTTAGTAGAAGAGAAAAATCTAACAACTGCATTGTGACTCGCGTTAGGATATCTTTTTTGTGACTCGCGTTACGAGTGACTCGCGTTACACATATTCAGGGTCCAATACCATAGTATAGATAGACTAGACATGGATGTTGTTTGTATCATTTAATAAGGTATAAACAAAAGGAGGAGATTTATAACTGGCAGTCTCAGGCTACAAAAGGTTGCTGTGAATCTATAATTTTGTGACTCGCTTTACATCACAGTCACCACCTCAGTCTAAAAGCATCTCCCGAAAAAAACAGAATTGACTCAGAAATGTTATTGTCAGAATACATGAGACTATGGCCTCATAAAATAACAGCAATTGAGCAAGCCAAAAAAATAACAGAAAATATGGCTGAAAAGGGTTACCGGGTACTAATTATTTAAATTTCAGGTGAGTGAAATTTGTTCATTTCAATGCTAATGTTTGAACGTAGCGTTTTCACATAAAGCATTGTGCAAATATTAAAAAATAATGTTTTCCTACACCTTTACATTATGTCCTATCTATTTTCAAGGAAATGCTCATCAGGAAAACAACAAACGCTCATGTAGTCTGCATACCCAAATCCAATGCCAGACGGCCTATGGCCCAAATGGCCATTGGCCGCGCTAGTCTAGCTCGTGCTGCTGCTTTGATTGATTGATTGATAATTTTATTTTCACTCGGTAAAGTACTTAATTATACACTATTTTCAATGGCCGAGCCATTCACACATCATTTACATATCAATCATACAACAGATATTTACATTTATATATAGGATAAAAAAAATTAATCATAACATGCATCAAATAAAATAGATAAAAACATAAATTAAAATTAAAATGGTGGTGTAGCACTCAAATATTTGTGTAGTGACTTCTTGAAGCTTGTAACAGACTGGCTGTTTTGAATGTCCTGTGGTAAGCTATTCTATAACTTCAAACTGGACACATTGAAACTGTGTTGATAGTAGGCAGTTCTGGCTTTAGGTGTTTTGGCTGTGAGGCATTTCTGGTATTATAGGAGTGACTGTTTGATGTAAGCATATCACACAAATATTGTGGTGCTAGACTATTCATACATTTGTACATAAAACATTTTTATAAAAATCCCTTCTTTGTTGTAATGATAGCCAGCCTAGCTCTTTGAACATGGCGTTTCTGTTTTGTCGAGGACTAGACCCAGATATGAGTCTAGCAGCTCTAGACAGTAGTTTCTGGAGTCTGGTTTTGTTTGTTATTGGGGCTGAAACATATGTCGTAGCGGCGTGGTTTGGTCTCTCTCTCTCCAGATGAATATTATTATGACAACGGGGGGTACCGATATAAAGAAGAACTATCAGTTAAAACTTCACTGTGTTAACCAACCTTAATCTTTATTATAACAATTAATATTAGACCCTGACAGTCGACCAGTTCCAGCCGAGCTTACAACACCTATCAGCAACTCACCAACTTACCCAGCCCCTGGCTGAGAGGGAAACCCTCCTCAGTCTGCAGCACTGCCTGTCTGCCTGCAACTTCACTGTCTGCCTGCAACTTCACTGTCTGCCTGCAAGTTCACTGTCTGCCTGCAACTTCACTGTCTGCCTGCAACTTCACTGTCTGCCTGTGCAACTTCACTGTCTGCCTGCAACTTCACTGTCTGCCTGCAACTTCACTGTCTTTCTCCCTGTCTACAACACTATATAACATCTAAGCCTGTCTCACCAAACACTCACTAGCCAATAATCTCTCACTTTCGGCCTTCTAGTTTGAATAGACTAACCAACACCACATGTTTCTCACGAGGCAACTGTCCCTGGATAATTGATTTATACTTGTACTTATCAATCTGGTGACCCTGGACCTTGGCTCTTATCTAACACATCCCAGAACTGACACTGGCAGGATACTTAAAACATGTAGTTAGATATAATACAAGTACAACTTATATCAAACTGATGACATAATTATATTATAAAACTGATGTGGTAATAATTATATATTATAATGAGCCCAACCATACATAGACTACATCTCCGTAATTGAAGTGGGGTTGAACTATTGCATTATATAAATGCTTAAGAGTGTCAGTTGGTACTATTTTATGAAGAAATCTTAGAATTCCTATCTTTGCTGAGATTTTATGAATCATGTTATTAATGTGGTCGTCCCATTTGAGGTTTGAGTCTATATACATACCAAGGTACTTAGCTACTGACACATGTTTGAGTGGTTTATTATTGATATGAATTCTAACATCAGCCATCTTGGCAATGGACTGATGGGTGCCAATTAGCATAAATTCGCATTTCTGTACATTAAGACTTAGTCTGTTAATATCCAAATACTGTTTGACTTTACATAGATCACTGTTAACATTGGATTCTAATTCAGCTGAACACTCAGGTTTTGCAGCGGAGTCAGTTTCCATATCGTCTGCAAACATGTTTATATCGCAAGATTCAGTAACAGTGGGTAGATCATTCAGGAAGAGCAGAAACAAAAGAGGGCCCAAGATTGACCCTTGGGACGCCCCTGTATTGACAGGCAAGGGATCAGAGAGATGGCCATCCACCGAAACTGACTGTGACCTACCAGTGAGGTAGCACTAAAACCACTGATGCTCTATGCCAGTAACCCCAAATCCTTTAAGTTTAGCCAGCAGAATATCAGTGTCCACGGTGTCGAAGGTCTTCCGGAGATCAATGAACACTACTCCCGTTACAAGTCCCGCATCAATATTGTTTAACCACCGACTTGTAACATTGAGCAGTGAGATCAAGGTAGAGTGCAATCTTCTGAACCCTCATTGGGCAATCATGAGTAGTTTGTGCTCTTCCATGTAATCTGTAAAGGAACTATGAAAAAAAACGTTCAAGTAGTTTAGACAAGACGGTTAGAATTGAAATTGGCCTGTAGTTGTTAGTTTCCATGGGTGGTCCTGATTTGTAAAGTGGCAACATGTTCCTTAACTGTTTCTCAACAAAATCAGGTGTGACAGTGGGGAAAGTAAAAGCAGGTATATTGGGTGGTTCAGGTGGAGTGACTGAAGCTGCTGGTGGAAGCCTACTTGCCAATTCTTCACCAATGGATGTAAAATACTTGTTGAAGACATTGGCCTTACACTTGGGATCAGTAATTATTTTAACCTTCAACAAGTACACCTTTAGGGCTGGATTTATATTTTCTTGGCAGGAGCTCTTTTAAGCACTTCCACATTAATTGTGTTTTTTCTTATTTTCCAGAATCAGACTAGGGTATTAGTCACGTTTTGCAGTTTTGAGAGAATTTGAAACAACATTCCTAAAGTGCCTAAACATCTGCCAGAAAATTTCTCAAACCTTAGAGTGTGCCTTTTTTCAAAATAACATTTCATTTTAATATATTCTTTAAATCCCTCAGTTAACCAAGGAAGAAAGGATGTCCTCACTTGTCTGGTGACATTAGGATTTGTAAATATCGGTGGACAAAAGAACAAAATCTCTGTCTAATGTTTTGACAAGATTGTTTTGTACATGTAGTTACTTTGTTGTGTACAGGTAGTTACTTACATTGTACAGGTAGTTACTTACAGTGTACAGGTAGTTACTTACAGTGTACAGGTAGTTACTTACAGTGTACAGGTACAGCCATGGTTACTTTGTTGTGTACAGGTAGTCACTTTGTTGTGTACAGGTAGTCACGTTGTTGTGTACAGGTAGTTACTTTGTTGTTTACAGGTAGTCACTTTGTTGTGTACAGGTAGTTATTTGTTGTTTACAGGTAGTCACTTTGTTGTATACATGTAGTCACTTTGTTGTGTACAGGTAGTCACTTTGTTGTGTACAGGTAGTCATTTTGTTGTGTACAGGTAGTCACTTTGTTGTGTACAGGTAGTTACTTTGTTGTGTACAGGTAGTTACTTACAGTGTACAGGTAGTTACTTACAGTGTACAGATAGTTACTTACAGTGTACAGGTACAGCCATAATTACTTTGTTGTGTACAGGTAGTCACTTTGTTGTGTACAGGTAGTCACTTTGTTGTGTACAGGTAGTCACGTTGTTGTGTACAGGTAGTTACTTTGTTGTATACATATAGTCACTTTGTTGTGTACAGGTAGTTACTTTGATGTGTACAGGTAGTCACTTTGTTGTGTACAGGTAGTTACTTTGTTGTGTACAGGTAGTCACTTTGTTGTGTACAGGTAGTTACTTTGTTGTGTACAGATAGTTACTTTATTATGAGATAAAATCAATATATACTAAGATTTTCATGAATGTAATTGATTTTACACAAAGTGTAATGTTTATTAAATACTTTTTATTCACTACACCTGTTAGGGATACACAATTGTTTAATGTTATAGTTTAAAGTGAAAATACAACAGTGAATGACATTGTGACATGTTGTGAAAGTGAAAGTACAATAGTGATCACTGTATGACATTGTGACACATTGTGAAAGTACAACAGTAATCACTGATTAAGTGAATGACATTGTGACATGTTATGACACGAAAATACATGATTTGGTGACAAAATTAAACATGCTACTTGTATGACGTCTAGAGACCACTATGCAGCAATTAAAGACCAATCAACATATCTTCACCTTTGAATGTGAAATATAAAATTTGTCACCAGATGATTGATTGGTTGGCAAATTCCTGTTTTGTAAAAACAAATTGTGGTGGTTGGTTTGGAACCACTCGTTGAAATAATGTCTGCTTTTTTATAGGACGACTCCTTGTGACAAATCTACGACTCATCTGGCATTCCCAGACAATGCCTCGCGTCAACCTGTGTAAGTATAGTAACATGTAGAGTAACATTCCCAGACAACGCCTGGCATCAACCTGTGTAAGTATAGTAACATGTAGAGTAACATTCCCAGATAATGCCTCGTGTCAACCTGTGTAAGTATAGTAACATGTAGAGTAACATTCCCAGACAATGCCTGGCATCAACCTGTGTAAGTATAGTAACATGTAGAGTAACATTCCCAGACAACGCCTGGCATACACAAGTTGACAGAAACATATGATACATTAAAGACAATTGTTAGTTACTCTGGCTCAACTGAGCTGATTTTAAAGTGATGTAGTTAATTTTTATTTAAGCCTAGTTCTGTACTATGATGTATGCCTGTAGTTGTTTCGTCTCGGATTTGTTGTGTTTCTGTCTCCAGCGATTGGATTCAGCTGTGTTCTCAACATCTCAACAAAGGTTGCTATGTCGGTAAGTACACATTTATTAAAAAAAAATTTAAAAAAAATTTCATTATCATTTATATGACATATATTGAGAAACAGTCATATTAATAAAACTATTGATGAACAAATCGAAGAATACAAAGCCAGAGACAGGCAAAGAATAAAATACATTAATAAACATTTGGCTTGAAAGACCAGCCAATGACATCCAGCTACTGATAATACAAGTGACAAACTTCCATGGAGGACCGTGATCTCCAACGTCATGAGACATGGCAGCTGAAGAAGCATTAACAGATTGTCACCCAAAGCAGCGAGCTGAGGTAGAACATTGACAATGGAGTCATTGGCTTATCGAGAATCCAACTAGTTTTCATCTTATATGAGATATCTGTAAAAAAATTAAACATTCACGCAAGCACCAAGAATGTAGCTGCATAATTAAATAAACAAACGTGTAACACAGTAGTCTGTCATATTGTGATGATTTTCTAAAAGTTGGAACGACGCATCCAGGGTAGATGTAGTTTAGCTTTAAGGAAATAATAATGACAACAAATAAAAAGTGCCAGTAACAAATAAATACTAATTACAATAAACTATGAGTAACACATACACTAATCATGCGTCTATGTTCTATTTCAGAAACTTCGTGGCAACACAGAGGCCCTGTATGTGTTAACCAAGAGCGGCAACACAAGATTTGAATTCATTTTCACAAATCTGGTGAGCATCGCCGAGACCTGTCAAAGTTACTTACAGGCAGACCTGATGTGGCAAAATAAAAAAGAGATACATTTACTGACCCAGAAAATAGTTCAACATTTATGAAAAATTTTGACGATAACGTTTAATTTACATGTTTTTTATATCAGGTGCTTCATATTTGCAACATTCCATCATTAAACCTAGGATCATTGCATGCCACTACGTGTCACCACTATCCATCAGTGTGCTGGTTAGTTCCCTTCATCTCCACTAGGTGATGATCTACCTTCTTTCAAATTAGTCCTGCTCCAGAAGTTACTGATTCAGATTAAATATACAAAGTCTGATTGTTCTCTTTGTGAAATCATGTTTTAGAATAAACTGTCTATGTAGAACAAACTATCTCTGTAGAACAAACTATATATGTAGAACAAACTATATATATGTAGAATAAGCTATATCTATAGAACAAACTATATTATGTAGAACAAACTATATATGTAGAAGAAACTATATCTGTAGAAGAAACTATATATGTTTTAACATCATCGTCCAGATGTGTTTTTATTAAACACAATTTTTAAATATAATTTGCCCGTTATCTGTTTAATTTGAATGTTTTGACTTGAATATCATGTTTACATTGCAGGCTGAACAACAAGATAGATAATGGTAAAATTATATTTAAACATTGTGATTCAGTAAAACACATTTGCGCAGTCAGGTACTGTTAGCCTTTGTCCATCATTTTGGTTTACCTTCCAGCATTCTGCTCCGTATAGTAGAACCGACATCACATTGCATTACATTACATTACATCCATTCCCCCTTCTGAACCCTGCTTGTTCTTTCCTCAGTTTGTTATCGAGCACATCTCTTTTCCTGACTATAATCACCCTACCCAGCACCTTGCTGGGAACTGACAACAACGTAACACCTCTCCAGTTATTACAGTTCTCAAGGTCACCTTTTTTTGGTAATTTAATGATGACTCCTTTCTGCCATTCTTCAGATATTTCTTCATTCTTCCATATTATTTTGAACACTTCCTCAAGTTTTCGTGCTACCATATTACTCTGTGTTTTCAACATTTCAGCCTGTATGTTATCAACTCCTGGTGATTTACCGTTTTTCAACGCTTATATACTTTTTTCAATTTCTTCTATAGTAGGCGGATTAGTGTCAATGTCTGTGTCGAATAATTCATTGTTCGGAACATCAACAGGATCGTCGGGTGCCTCTGAGTTCAGAACTTCGGAGAAGTGTTCTCTCCGTCTCTTACTTCTCCATCTTTGTTCTTGACTGGTGTACTTTATCTGTGCTTTCATTAGTTATTTTCTTGGTCAGCGTAAACAACGTTCTTTGTTCACCTCTGTTTGCAGCATGCTCTGCTTGTTTTGCAAGGTCGTCCATATACGTCCTTTTGTCTGCAAGGACACTGTTTTTAACTTCTTTGTCTTTCGCTCTATACTTGTTCTTTAGTATTGTCTTTAGTCTTTCCGACTTGGTAGCATTGATTTTGTCCTTGATTGCTTTCCGCTCGCTTACTTTTTCCAGGTTTCTTCCTGTCATCCATCCTGGTTGTGCGTGCGTTCTGAATCCAAGAACTTCTTCGCTAGCACCACAAGCAGCTTCCTTCACCCCTGACCAACAATCCTCTACTCTCTGAGTTTGTTCCAACACCTGGAACCTATTACTCAGTGCAATCCTGAACTCTTGAACATATATTGTACAGTACAACAAGATTTTACAAAAAACTGTGGAAGTACAAGCCATGGGTGAGGGTGTGTCACGTGGGGTTGTCTGTGTTCTTTGTGTTTACCAGTGGAAGTACAAGCCGTGGATGAGGGTGTGTCACGTGGGGTTGTCTGTGTTCTTTGTGTTTAGCAGTGGAAGTACAAGCCCTGGGTGAGGGTGTGTCACGTGGGGTTGTCTGTGTTCTTTGTGTTTAGCAGTGGAAGTACAAGCCGTGGGTGAGGGTGTGTCACGTGGGGTTGTCTGTGTTCTTTGCGTTTAGCAGTGGAAGTACAAGCCATGGGTGAGGGTGTGTCACGTGGGGTTGTCTGTGTTCTTTGCGTTTACCGGTGGAAGTACAAGCCATGGGTGAGGGTGTGTCACGAGGGGTTGTCTGTGTTTTAGATCCCCGGTTCTCCTCGCCTCTTCACCACAGTCATAGCTGTACACAGGTAGGCAATGCTAGATCTGCCCAATTATATGAATGTCCTGTACACTATGCCCATTTTGGGAGGTTTACGGCCAGATCACATTGTAAAACGGATTAGAAAATACATACTTTTTTGTGTTCATCACAAAAGTATAAAATACATATTTACTTGTGTTCATCACACAAGTATAAAATACATGCTTTCTTGTGTTCACGACACAAGTATAAAATACATATTTACTTGTGTTCATCACACAAGTATAAAATACATGCTTTCTTGTGTTCATGACACAAGTATAAAATACATGCTTTCTTGTGTTCATGACACAAGTATAAAATACATGTTTACTTGTGTTTATGACACAAGTATAAAATACATACTTTCTTGTGTTCATGACACAAGTATAAAATACATGTTTACTTGTGCTCATGACACAAGTATAAAATACATACTTTCTTGCGTTCATCACACAAGTATAAAATACATATTTACTTGTGTTCATCAAAGTATAAAATCAAATGACAAACTTATGGTTGGAACACAAACAATGTGGACTGGTGAAACATACTAGATTTTGTTTTCTATAGGTATATTCATAGCCTGATAGCTTGAGGGTGACACTCAGTCGGAATATGAATGCAATGTAGATGATATGCCGGCTGTTTAGATGAAAGTATCTGATATGATATGTTGCGATTAAATGTTTATCAGAATAGTTGTTCAGGAGTGATTATGTAACTCCGAGTAACTGTTGCAACTTTGCAGGGCCTACGACACATCTAAGATCTACCGTGAGTTGAAACTTCGGTCAGCTCTCATACACAACAAGGAGCTGCGACTGTTGCCCCAGGAACAACTTTACAACAAGATCAACGGTGTGTGGAACCTCTCTAGTGACCAGGTAAGGATACAACTATTCTGGCTGAAGCAACACTTAATAGAAAGTATGCTGTTTTAACATTAAAACAGTGAATCTTGACTGAACTTATATGTGACATGGATTATAAAATGCCACCATTCATGTTAAATTTCTTATTTCTTTTCGTGTTTGTAGGGAAATCTTGGAACATTCTTCATTACCAACGTCCGCCTGGTGTGGTATGCCAACATGAATGAAACCTTTAATGTCAGCATTCCATATCTGCAGATGGTAAGTCGATATGCCATCTGTTTTGTTGCTGATTCACAGTGTGTTAGGGTGCCTTCATTTTATTTATATGACGTAAATAATATTGTATTTATTCAAGATACTTATCATGAAAATATTAAATTTATTATTTAGCATTATTTTTAATGGTTTTTTCTTCAATTCTAGTAATATGTTTAGATACGCAATGTGATGCATTTGCCGTTAAGAAAAATTTAAATTTTTTTATTCAATAATTTTTATTTGATTGCAAAAGTAAAACGAATATATTAGTATAGTTATGATATAACTTTACTGCTTGTTCAAATTGCTTAATATTATTTAATTGTTACAATATAGGCATGTTGGAGTAAGAATCAGACACTAGTGGTAAGATGTGGATTGAACATTGTAGAACAGGTGAACTGTAAATACAAAATTATTTAAATATTAATTTCATACCCATTGTTTATGTGGGTCAGTTATAATTCGTAAAGAACATGATTATTGTTACACCCATTTACCCAGTTTTTTAATCATGCTTACAACATACATTGTAATCAATTACAATACATTACTTTTGCAATGTCACACAACCTTTCCAGTGTTGTAAAGGCAGTTATGTTTCTTTTGATTTCAGAAATCTGTCAGAGCACGAGACTCTAAGTTTGGCTTGGCAATGGTGGTGGAGAGCTCAGAAAAGGTAAGGACCCCTTAGAAATATAAGGACCTCCAAGAAATATAAGGACCCCCAAGAAATATAAGGACCCCCAAGAAATATAAGGACCAATTAGAAATATAAGGACCAATTAGAAATATAAGGACCCCTAGAAATGTATGTCATCACGTGGACTTTTGAGTAGTCCCAAGGACTGGATACTGCACCATGTAAGAACTTACTTTATTTCTAACCTTGATTTTAAATATATAATTGTATGCATTTTCCTTTGATACTACTTTGTGGCATAATATAATGTTTTGAGGCACTTTTTGTCACACAGAGCGGCGGATACGTTCTTGGATTCCGTCTTGACCCAATTGAGAAACTCCACGAAGTAGTGAAAGAGATTCAGAGTCTTCACAAAGTCTACAGTTCCTGCCCTATATTTGGGGTGGAGTTTGAAGTGGAGGAGAAGGTTTCTTCTGTCATTTTCCATCCGAAGCAGATGCATCATTTTTATTGCTTTCAAGAATGATTAATGTTGTAATTATTATGTATGACAGTGAATCTTGACTGAACTTATAATAATTTTTAACATTGATGCATAAATTTTGTCATGTTCAGGATGCATTAGAACATTTTACGGTTAATATTTTTTATTAATATAATAATAATAATTTATTTCCCTTTGATTGAATAAAAGTACAATAGGTAAAAAATATTTGTTTTGTTAAAATGATAAACTATGAATCAATGTATGTAAAATAAACGGATTATTAGAACAAAGGTACACATTAAAACGGTTACTCCCGAAAAAAAGTGTTATGTACATTGTAAAATGTGAACCACCTTGAGTTGATGCATAAACTAGTTGAGTTAATACATAAACTAGTTGAGTTTATACATAAACTAGTTGAGTTGATACATAAACTAGTTGAGTTGATACATTAACTAGTTGAGTTGATACATAAACTAGTTGAGTTGATGCATAAACTAGTTGAGTTAATACATTAACTAGTTGAGTTGATACATAAACTAGTTGAGTTGATGCATAAACTAGTTGAGTTGATACATAAACTAGTTGAGTTGATACATTAACTAGTTGAGTTGATACATAAACTAGTTGAGTTGATGCATTAACTAGTTAAGTTGATGCATAAACTAGTTGAGTTGATACATAAACTAGTTGAGTTGATGCATAAACTAGTTGAGTTGATACATTAACTAGTTGAGTTGATACATTAACTAGTTGAGTTGATGCATAACCTAGTTGAGTTGATACATTAACTAGTTGAGTTGATACATTAACTAGTTGAGTTGATGCATAAACTAGTTGAGTTGATACATTAACTAGTTGAGTTGATACATAAACTAGTTGAGTTGATACATAAACTAGTTGAGTTGATACATTAACTAGTTCAGCTCTTTCCAAAGTTTTTTGAGTATGTCATATTATACTAATTAAAAAACACATCAGAAGGAACGTAACCTTGCTGGTTTAAACAACTAAAGATAGATGTCAACTATTACAGATGACAGACCTACACTGACACCAATGGTGCTGATTGGTTGCAGCTGCCAGCAGCAGATCTGTTGACTGTGGAACAAGTTCAAGATGATGTGGAGATTGAAAGCGGACAGGAACAGAGCGATGCATTTGCCGTGCGTAGTAGGCACTATATGTAACTGCAATCCGGATATATTAGTTCACATTTTATGGCTTTATGAAACATTATCATATATAATTTGTTAGCATACTGTATATTATATATTTTAGTCATGTTCCTAGCTACTCACTACATTGTCACAAGTATGTATTCCATAGAACTGGGAAAGATTCTGGTTCAGACAAAATGTAAAGTATACCTCGGATTATGTGATTATCATCAGGCATGAAAAGATGTTATTTGTACTAAGCGTGTTCTACAGTCTTCATTTATTTCTACATCAACAATTATATCTTTACACTTTTACTCCATTTAGTTTTAATCTCCTCCCATGACTCCCTCCACAGTTACAGTCTTCCCTGCTCTGTCCTCCTCCCTCCTTACTCCCTCCCTCCTCCCCATCCCCCCTCCCTCCTGCCCCGTCCCTCCCTCCCTACCCCTTCCTTGCACTGTTCATAGCATTTTCCTTAACTGTTCTGGTCATGTTTTCCGTCCCCACAGTTCTCCTGCTATTCACTGTACTGCACAGAATCTCCTCAGCGGAAGTTATTCTCTTTTCTCTGACATTGCATTGCCTAATTAATACCCTTGTTAACACTGTGTGTCGCCACTGCAGGCATACTTCGCTGACGGTGACAAGGAACTGGACCGTGACCCGGAATTCAACACAGAGTTGGGTCTGGCTGTGGAAAAGCTCAAAGATGGATTCACCCTTTCAGGACTGTGGGAAGTTGTCCAGTGAAGTGGGGAATGTCTCACGAAAAGTGAACTTGATACAATACTCTACTCCCAGTACATATATCATATATAATACTCTACTCCCAGTACATATATCATATACAATACTCTACTCCCAGTACATATATCATATACAACACTACTCCCAGTACATATATCATATATAATACTCTGCTTCCAGTACATATATCATATACAACACTACTCCCAGTACATATATCATATGTAATACTCTACTCCCAGTACATATATCATATATAATAGTACTCCCAGTACATATATCATATACAATGATATACTCCCAGTACATATATCATATACAATGATATACTCCCAATACATATATCATATACAATGATATACTCCCTGGTACATTTTATAAAGAAATGTTCACACCCGATGATGTTCTCTGTTCCCCTAACTGCCACATTATTAGCAGTTTGAACTATATTTGCAGAGAGAACAAGTAATAAACCATTGCTCTTTCGCATAACGTTGATGTGTATTATGTGCGTGCGTTCGTGTGGGCGTGCATGCATGCGTACGTGTGTGCACGTGTGTGCGTGCGTGCATGCTGGCATGAAAGATGTGTATAAATGTTATGATTTTTGGTGGCCATTAGAAGATTAAAACAGTTAGCATTATTTCATGACATTTTACTGTGAAACTGAAGAAAAAACAATGTCAATGTTATTTTGATTCCAATGAAGAAATGTTAGCCAACATATTCAGAATAAAAATAGTAGTTTGTTAAAGTATAAATTTTCACACTACTTCGAAGTTTCAGCAACTGACAGTTGCCGAAAGGTCGTAGAGGTGACTAAACTTTATAGTTGTGAAAAATAATATTTTACTATCCTCCAAACTTAATAAAGATGTTCACAGAAATAAGCATGGTCTTCACTGCGGTCGTGGTCCTTGGTATGGCAAACAAAACATGCTTCCTTTGTGCATTCTCATTGTGCACCCTCACAGTTCTCATTGTTGTGCGCACTCACAGTTGTCGTGCGCACTCACAGTTTTCGTTGTGCACCGTTACAGTTCTCATTGTGCACCCCATAGTTCTCATTGTGCACCCCCACAGTTCTCATTGTGCACCCCACAGTTCTCATTGTGCACCCTCACAGTTCTCATTGTGTGCCTCTTGAGTGTTCCAGTGAGTGCCTGTGAGACAAAAGTGGCTCTTGAGTGTTCCAGTGAATGCCTGGGAGACAAGCAGCAGCTCTTGAGTGTTCCAGTGAGTGCATGTGAGACAAAAGTGGCTCTTGAGAGCTCCAATTAGTGCCTGTGAGACAAACAGTGGCTCTTGAGTGCTCCAATGAGTGCTTGTGAGACAACAGTGGCTCTTGAGTGCTGCATTGTGTGCCAGTGAGACAAACAGTGGCTCTTGAATGCTCCAATGTGTGACTGTGAGACAAACAGTGGCTCTAGAGTGCTCCAATGTGTGCCTGTGAGACAACAGTGGCTCTTGAGTGCTCCAATGAGTGCTTGTGAGACAACAGCGGCTCTTGAGTGCTGCAGTGTGTGCCTGTGAGACAACAGTGGCTCTTGAGTGCTCCAATGTGTGCCTGTGAGACAAACAGTGGCTCTTGAGTGCTCCAATGTGTGCCTGTGAGACAACAGTGGCTCTTGAGTGCTCCAATGTGTGACTGTGAGACAACAGTGGCTCTTGAGTGCTCCAATGAGTGCCTATGAGACAACAGTGGCTCTTGAGTGCTCCAATGTGTGCCTGTGAGACAACAGTGGCTCTTAAGTTCTCCAATGTGTGCCTTTGAGACAACAGTGGGACTTGAGTGCTCCAATGTGTGCCTGTGAGACAACAGTTGCTCTTGAGTGCTCCAATGTGTGCCTGTGAGACAACAGTGGCTCTTGAGTGCTCCAACGAGTGCCTGTGAGACAACAGTGGCTCTTGAGTGCTGCAATGTGTGCCTGTGAGACAACAGTGGCTCTTGAGTGCTGCAATGTGTGCCTGTGAGACAACAGTGGCTCTTGAGTGCTGCAATGTGTGCCTGTGAGACAACAGTGGCTCTTGAGTTCTCCAATGAGTGCCTGTGAGACAAACAGTGGCTCTTGAGTACTCCAATGAGTGCCTGTGAGACAACAGTGGGTCTTGAGTTCTCCAATGAGTGCCTGTGAGACAACAGTGGGTCTTGAGTTCTCCAATGTGTGCCTGTGAGACAACAGTGGCTCTTGAGTGCTCCAACGAGTGCCTGTGAGACAACAGTGGCTCTTGAGTGCTGCAGTGTGTGCCTGTGAGACAACAGTGGCTCTTGAGTGCTCCAATGAGTGGCCGTGAGACAACAGTGGCTCTTGAGTGCTCCAATGAGTGCCCGTGAGACAACAGTGGCTCTTGAGTGCTCCAATGAGTGCCTGTGAGACAACAGTGGGTCTTGAGTTCTCCAATGAGTGCCTGTGAGACAACAGTGGGTCTTGAGTTCTCCAATGTGTGCCTATGAGACAACAGTGGGTCTTGAGTGCTCCAATGTGTGCCTGTGAGACAACAGTGGCTCTTGAGTGCTGCAATGTGTGCCTGTGAGACAACAGTGGCTCTTGAGTTCTCCAATGAGTGCCTGTGAGACAAACAGTGGCTCTTGAGTGCTCCAATGAGTGCCTGTGAGACAACAGTGGCTCTTGAGTGCTCCAATGTGTGACTGTGAGACAACAGTGGCTCTTGAGTTCTCCAATGAGTGCATGTGAGACAAACAGTGGCTCTTGAGTGCTCCAATGAGTGCCTGTGAGACAACAATGGGTCATGAGTGCTCCAATGTGTGACTGTGAGACAACAGTGGCTCTTGAGTTCTCCAATGAGTGCCTGTGAGACAAACAGTGGCTCTTGAGTGCTGCAATGTGTGCCTGTGAGACAACAGTGGCTCTTGAGTGCTCCAATGAGTGCTTGTGAGACAACAGTGGCTCTTGAGTGCTCCAATATGTGCCTGTGAGACACGGTATATCTTCTGGGATTAGCTGATAATAATAAAATGTCTGCAGCTCAAGCTCAAGGAAGAACAAACGAGAATTGTTAAACATGATGTCATGAACAGAGACGCACACAAGTCACCATCAGAGCGAGAGACGTGTTACTTACTAGCTACTTCAGGGCAACCTGTTCTATCAGAATAAAACCCTGATATATGATGTTTGACTTGAAGTCTTCTAATGTCTCCATTTGTGTTTTGCGTATATTGTAATGTGTTACTGTATTAGTATCGTAATGTGTTGCTGTATTAGTAAAGCGGCCGTATTATTGTTTGTATTTTTTGGAGTTCGTGTAATGTAAATAAATGTTGAATGTATGAAATGTTTTGCTTTGTAGAACTCTTAATTTTGAAAATTGAGATTATCATTGAACAATTTGTTCCCTTAAAAAACAAGTAAAACAGACTAGACAGAAACACTTGTCAAAAGGAGGTATTAGAAAATAGTTTTCAAGCAAACTATGTGAAGGGTTTATAGGCGCACCAGAAAGGATGAAGACAACACAAATTACAGAAACACTTAATGCAGCTACGACTGAAATTAGACAATCAGCAAAAATTAGTATGTAATATAAAAAATTACAGCAAGAGTTTTTATGCATATATTAAGAGTAAACAAAACGTACAAGACAAGGTCGGACCTCTAGAAGACAGTGCTGGAAATATAATATCAAGGTTTTTAATGGCGGAAGACCTAAATAGATAATTCAGTTCAGTGTTTACCAGTTCCAGATGCTAAATTTCAGGAAGCTAAATCGAATTATTAAGGACATTAATTGTCACTCCAGAAATGGCAGCTAAGAAAATAAAGGTAATGAAGGAAAATAAATCGCCAAGAGTGGATGGAATTCCTCCAAAGCTACTAATGGAAACAGTAGAACAAGTTAGTATGCCACTTGCAAGAGTTCAACATGTCATTAAAAGAGGGAGTGGTTCCTTTTGAATGGAAAGAAGCAAACATCATACCATTATTTAAAAAGGGAAAGAGAAATAAGTCTGAGAATTACAGACCAGTGAGTTTAACATCAGTGATTTGTAAATTATTAGAAAGGTAATTAAAATCCACCTCAATATGGATTCCTAAAAGCGAGGTCATGTTTAACAATTTTTTTTTTTTTTTTTGAAATCATTAAGTGGATAGACGAGGGATCACCAGTAGATATACACTTTGATTTTCAGAAAGCTTTTGACAAAGTGCCACATCAAAGATTACTACTTAAATTAAAAGCCTGTGGTATCTTTGGCGAGACGTATGCATCCCTGTATACCCTGATGCGAGCGATGGTGTTCTTGGGTAAACTGGTCGGCACTACGATCCTGCAGTCATTGTCCACTCTGCGTGGTCAGTTCATGTCGCACATTGTAATAGACACGAACTGTCCGACTTCTGTGAAGGTCAGCTTTTCATAGTCACCTGCATCAGTTTCTGGAGAGCACAGTCACTTGCGGTGGCTGCTCGCAGCTCTTTCAGTCTCCTGGGAGACACCGACAGTCCCTCTGTCATATCCATCTTAGCGAGTGCAACAGCGTGAACACTTGGTTCACCTGGAAAGTACGCATGTCTCAACGTGTCCGCGATGTACATCTCTGACCCACGCGTGTATGTCACATCCAGACTGTAGCGTTGGAGACGTAGTAGCATGCGCTGCAATCTCTTGGGTGTCATCATTAGTGGTTTCCTGAACACTTCTAACGGCCTGTGTTCACTCTACACATGCACCTTCTCTCTTCCATATACATATAAATCAAACTTATTGCAGGCAAATGCGATAGTAACTCCTCGATTTGCACTCAGTTTCTCTCAGTGGCAGTGAGTGCTCGGGTTGCATACACTAGAGGGAGTTCATCCTACAACAATCCTGCGCCAATAACACCGTCTGACGCATCGCACTGGATGCACATGGGCTTCATGACGTCATAGTACTGCAGCACTGATATGCTTGTGAGAGCTTTCTTCGTGCAATCAAAAGCCTCCTGGTGTATATGCAACCAACACCACTCAGTATCCGTGTACATGAGCCATCTGAGGGGCGGCTCGAGTATAATTTATCAGGTGTGGGGCGAACTTTGCCAGATATCCCACCGAGCCAAGCAGTCTATGTAGTGCTTGGCCGCCATCTGGCTTACGCACTTTCTCAATTGCATCTACTTTCTTCCGGTCCACATGGAGCAGATGACCAAAGTACGGGACTTCCGTCATCTTTAGCTTCATCTTTTCTGCATTCAGTCAGAATTGTGCTCTCGAGTGCGCTCCAAGAACGCTCGCAGTTTCTTGTCGTGGTCAATATCTGCCTCTTCGTCAATTGTACCACAACGTACTATCACCTCTGTGCCTGCCAGGCCCTCTACAAGTTGGTTCATCGTGTGTTGCCAGACCTCTTGTGCAGAGTTAATCCTGAAAGGCATCCACAGCCATCGATACTGTACGTTGTGACAGACTTATAGTTTGGCTGGGATAATGCGGTAAGCCAATGGACACGGTCGTTATGGTTCAGTGTGTGTATATTCGTACAACTACAAATAAATCAACAACAGGTGTCTATGTAGCAGATTTCCCGTTTAATAACAAAATTAATCGTATAGTAAATAATCACAAATCAAGTATGCTGAATAGAATTACAATCTACCAACATCCAATATTTTTCAACACTATCAAATCATAATTTATATAATAATTCAAAGTCTCTTACGATCTTGCTGGCGTCGCTTCTAGCATAAACAGTTCCAGCGAGGGTGGTATCAAGGTGGGGAGGATGATGACAGCAGAGGTGGTGAGACAGAGAAGAGCATAGGAGTTGAGAACGAGGAGAGCAGAGGCGGTGAGAACGAGGAGAGCAGAGGTAGTGAAAACGAGGAGAACAGAGGTGGTGAGAACAAGGAGAGCAGTGGCAATGTGAGGGAGAAAGCTGGTAAGAAGAAGAAAGATGGAAAAAGGAAGAATGCGCAACAAAAGGAAAATAAACGAGTGAGTGAAGATGGATAACAAGAGCAGAGAAAAGAAGAAAACTGTGGATCAGAAGACGAAAGATGAGAGGAGGCAGTGTATGCAACAAAAGAGAGGTAAGCGGGTGAGTGGAGAGGGATTGCCAGGTGGTAAAACAGTAAAGGTTGATGATAGAAGAGAAAGGGGGCATAGTGTGCGACAGGAGAAGAGCTTTGCTGATGTAGTATCACAGGGGAAGGCGAGGAAAGCCCGGGTATTTATGGGGGATTCCATCATTAGGAAAGTGGATGAAATTGTAAACAGAGGAAATGACATAACAGTATGCCTACCAGGGGCAAAAATGGAGGATATAGCAGAGAAGGCAGGACAAGTCTTGGGTGGTGGCACGGGAGGTGCTGTGCTCGTGTGTGGGAACGAACAATGCCGAGAAGGAGGGAACGGCAGCCATCATTGGTAAGTACAGGAGGTTGATCAAGACACTTAAAGAGGCACGAGTTGGACAGATTGTATTGTCGGGGATAATACCAATAATGGGAGGCAGGGGTGAGGAATATAGGAACTGTAGGAGGATAGCGATCAACACACAAGTACAGAAAGTGTGTATAGAGGAGGGAGTAGGCTTCGTAGACATGTGGTTAAACTTTGTGGGAAGAGATGACTTTTTCATGAGAGATGGACTTCATCTGACAGGGAAGCGTGCTGCAGTTATAGGGTGTGAGTTTGTCAGAGTTGTCGACGTGGGCACAGGTACCATAATTTATTTAAACTAGATGCGCATGGGGAACTGACAGAGAAAACTCAAAGGAGTACAACAACAAATACACATCCAAATAAATATTCACCAATAATTTCAGACAATGAACTTAAATGTGTAAGTTTAAATGCCAGGAGCATAGTAAATAAAAAAGTGAGTTAGACATTATGGTAGCAGATATTGATCCTCGTGTAATAGGCATCACATAATCATTGGCAAATAAAGATATAGTAGATGCTGAGTTAGCACCGACAGGCTGTGTAATGTTTAGGATGGATAGACGAGAAAGAAGGGGAGGTGGAATAATTGTTATATATTAAAGAATCTATCCAAGCATATGAAATAACACTGAACAGTGAAGCAGATTGTGAGAAAGCAATTTGGTGTAACATAGTTACCAGGAACTCAACATTAACAATAGGAGTAGTTTATCGTAGTCCTAACATAGGACAAGAGGTAAAATGTAAAATTACAAAAGGCGATAAGGGAAGTGAGCAAGGGGGAATGTGTTATAATGGGTGATTTTAACCATGGCCATATACAATGGGAATCAGAGAGTGCTGGAGGTGACGACCATCAATTTCTACTTTTAACACAGGATTGTTTCCTTACTCAACATGTCTTGGAACCAACCAGAGGTTGGAATGTGTTAGATTTACTTTTGTCTTCTCAAAATGAATTAGTTGACAATGTTAAATTACACGAACCTTTGGGTTCAAGTGACCATAATCAAATCCATTTTAATATAAAAGTAAAAACAGGGAATACATATAAAAAACAATGGAGGAGGAACTTCAACAAAGGCAAATATAAAGAGATGAGAATATATCTAGCAAATATAGATTGGAATAACTTGCTGAAGAACAAGACAGCAACAGAATGCTGGACTTGTTTAAAGATGAGGTTGAGGGCATCATTGAGAAATTTGTTCCATTAAGAAAACAATGGAAAAGGTCCAGGAAGAAATACCTGTCAAGAGGCTTTTAGAAAAAATTTTCACGAACAGATGCTGTAGAGGGTCTATAAACATATTGGAAATGTAGAAGACTACACAAACTACAAAGAGGCACTTAACCTAGCTACAACTGAAATTAGAAAATCTAAAAGAACCTTTGAAAAAAATTGGCAGGTAATATAAAAAATGACAGCAAGAGTTTCTATGCTTATGTTAGGAGTAAACAGAAAGTTCGAGATAAGGTCGGACCATTGGAAAACAACAGTGAAAACATAATTTAAGACGGGTTTCAGAAGGCAGAGGTTCTGAAGTATTTCAGCTCAGTTTTTACAACAGAAGATATCAGCTCACTACCAGTTCCATTTACAAAATTTGAGGGCAATAAATCAGAACAGTTGGGGCATTTATTTGTAACTCCTGAAATGTTAGCAAAGAAAATTAAGAAGATGAAAGATAATAAATCACCTGGAGTTGATGGTATACCACCAAAACTGCTTAAGGAAATTGTTGAGCAAATTAGTATACCACTAGCAAAAGTGTTTAACTTGTCACTAGAAGAAGGAATAGTTCCTTTAGAATTGAAAGAGGCAAACATTACACCGCTATTTAAGAAAGGATCGAGGAACAAACCAGAAAATTACAGCCAAGTGAGTTTAACATCAGTTGTATGTAAATTACTCGAAACATTAATTAGAGACCACATGGTGGAATTCCTTGTAAAACATAAATTAATAAATATATCTCAACATGGGTTCCTAAAAGCAAGGTCATGTCTAACCAATCTCTTATGTTTTTTTTGAGAAATTACAAAGTGGGTAGATGACGGGTCACCGGTGGATGTTGTCTATTTAGATTTTCAAAAAGCTTTCGATAAAGTGCCACATCAAAGATTGTTACTTAAACTAAAAGCCCATGGTATAGGCAATGATGTAATCAACTGGATAGAAAAGTGGCTTACACACAGAAGACAGAGAGTAATAGTAGATGGTGAGATTTCAAACTGGAAATCTGTTCTGAGTGGGGTACCACAGGGATCATCTGTGGTCGATCCAGGGGTTTCTATACAGTCAGGATCTATGATCGATCCAGTGATTTCTTTAGAGTCTGGAACTATGGTCAATCCAAGGGTTTCTCGACATTATGGATCTAAGATCAATCCAGAGGTTTCTCTATAGTATGAATCTATGGTCGATCCAGGGGTGTCTCCACTGTATGGAACTATGGCGGATCCAGGGGTTTCTATACAGTCTGGATTTATGGTCGATCCAGGGGTTTCTCTACAGTCTGGATCTATGGTCGATCCAGGGGTTTCTCTACAGTCTGGATCTATGGTCGATCCAGGGGTTTCTCTACAGTCTGGATCTATGGTCGATCTAGGGGTTTCTCTACAGTCTGGATCTATGGTCGATCCAGGGGTTTCTCTACAGTCTGGATCTACGGTCGATCCAGGGGTTTCTCTACAGTCTGGATTTACGGTCGATCCATGGGTTTCTCTACAGTCTGGATATGTGGTCGATCCAGGGGTTTCTCTAGTTTGGATATATGATCGATCCAGGAGTTTCTCTGTAGTCTAGATCTATGACCGAACTGTGCTTACATCTGAACACATTTGTGACGTCACGATTGCGGTACGGGAATATGCTGCCGACAGGACTGTCCTTTGACCTCATTAAAATAACTCTAACAAAACGTCGTGGGCTTAGTGACAATGAATTAAATATAGTCGATCGGTTCTAATTGATATAAGCATATGCATGTTTGCTAATATAAATAACATTACCAATCTGACGACATATCAGCTTTCATAGACCGTTTAGCGACTGACCGGCACCACTGCCCAAGAGTCTCGACATTAACGTAATGTTTATCAGTAAGACCGTCTCACGAGAATACACTGACCCAGAAATTCGAATTGAAAACGCGTTTGCCAAGGCGTTTGTCACGGAATATGGGAAAAGGTACATTGAACCATTTCTTATTGTCAATTAAACAAGATATGTCTTAACGCCTGCATGTCCGCTACCCGTGTTACACTAATACAGATATCAAATATATTGACATGTGTCAGATATTGTCCTATTTTGACACGCTCTGTGTGGAGATCGATGTGATAACATATTATATATGTGTATGTTCTACACAGTGGGCTCTATTTAGTGGACTAATGCGAATCAGATAAGTATCTAAATTTGATGTTCGACATAATACTGGTCTTCCTTCTATCGTCCGTCTGTGAGTTGGAGAGAGAGTGGCATTGTGTCGCGTGCTCGAGGTGATCGCATAGTGAATCTCCTATCGCGTGTTCGTGTGTCCGCGCAATGAATGACTGGACCAGGTCACTGCTTGTCTGACCAACGACGCGAACCCCGACACAACCGCCCAAGCAGCGGCGTGTGAGTCACGGCCCGATATGACCGACCAGACCCAGTCCGGATACGATAGCCCATACCACGGCCCGATACGACCGTCATGGCCTAGATAAGACCGCCAAGACGAAGCGGCGATACGACCGCTCAACTGGCGACCCAACACGGCCGTCCCAAGACAGGCGTTAGGACTGCGTGTGTTGTCAGGTATTCTCTCTGCGCGTGTGTGATGGCCTCTTTTTAACTTTCCGTCCGACCATTTCCTGCACGCACGCTAGTATTACCAGATTATTGGTCATGCAATAAACAAGGTTCATTATAGTAAATGGACGGTTTAGTGGACCGAGACGACGACTGATGATAAAGAAAGGCGTGACTCATCGGGGTCATCAGCGTCTGTCACATCGATATAGCCTGTCGTGGGTGTTGTTGATCTACGCTCAACGAAGACGGGAATCTCGGCTTTGTACGATACAAGAAGATGGTTCTGCTGCTGCTGCTGTCAACACTGTTTTGTTACGGTTTCTGTCAACACTGTTTTGTTACGGTTTCTGTTGTTGCTGCCGGTACTGTTGATGTTACGGTTGGTACTGGTTATGTTACGGAGATCATTTATATTGCTTTTCTGGTGTTGCTACTATAGCTACTGTAGTTACTATAATTACTACCCGTGAATGTTGTTGTTGTTGCTATAGTTTCTACCCGTGAATGTTGTTGTTGCTATATAGTTACTACCCGTAAATGTTGTTGTTATTACTACAGTTACTACCCGTGAATGTTGTTGTTGCTATAGTTACTACCCGTGAATGTTGTTGTTATTACTACAGTTACTACCCGTGTATGTTGTTGTTGCTATAGTTACTACCCGTGAATGTTGTTGTTACTACTACAGTTACTACCCGTGAATGTTGTTGTTGCTGTAGTTACTACCCGTGAATGTTGTTGTTATTACTACAGTTACTATCCGTGAATGTTGTTGTTGCTATAGTTACTACCCGTAAATGTTGTTGAGCACTCTCCCACTCTGGAGCACTGTCTCACTCGGGAGTACTGTCACATTTTGGAGCACTGTCCCACTCAGAGCACTGTCCCATTCTGGAGCACTGTCCCACTCTCGAGCACTGTCCGACTAGGGAGCACTATCACACTCTAGAGCATTGTCCCACTCTGGAGCGCTGTCCCACTCTGAAGCACTGTCCCACTCTGAAGCACTGTCACACTCTGAAGCACTGTCCCACTCTGAAGCACTGTCCCACTCTGAAGCACTGTCACACTCTGGAGCACTGTCACACTCTGAAGCACTGTCAAACTCTGAAGCACTGTCACACTCTGGAGCAATGTCACACTCTGAAGCACTGTCCCACTCTGAAGCACTGTCCCACTCTGAAGCACTGTCACACTCTGGAGCACTGTCACAATCTGAAGCACTGTCACACTCTGGAGCACTGTCACACTCTGAAGCACTGTCACACTCTGAAGCACTGTCACACTCTGGAGCACTGTCACACTCTGAAGCACTGTCACACTCTGCAGCAATACCCCACACTGTGCTGAATATATAAAACGTGAATGTGGTAAATCGGGATAAAATGTGTGTTAATTGCATAAACGTCCAATGTGGTCAAAACTTCCTTGCATGTTTCTAATCGGTTCAACGTGGGTCTGCCCTTCCCTGGATCTAGGGTTCAGTCTACTGTTACGTTTCCCATTGGCGACCATGTTAACGTTTTGCATGATTATAAGAAAACGGGACAATCAAAAATTCTGAAAATTCTTACCTGCCGTTGCCATCAACTCATTGACACGCTGGTCGAGTTAAGTCAAAGTCTCGTACTTCTAACTCATTTAAAATGCCTGAACGTTCCATACCCGTCAATGTTTTACAAACTTCTGCATGAATAACTACGCACACGTGCCTTGTGGCGGAAAAAATCCTTCCGCCTATTGAATTCATCTAAAAATCCACAGTTACACTGCTAACATGTTCTACCAGCAAACTACCAATGTGCCCGGCTCAAATGCAGTTATGTCAGATTATATGATTTTTTTTAAATTACACATCTAAAATTGCTATGCCCTACATTTAAAAATTACACATATCTAAAATTACTGTGCCCTACTACCAGGAAGTCTAATTGAGGCATGATCCCTCTAGAGCGACAGGCCCTACACCCACAACACAGCTCGGCCGAGCTACTTCCGTAATGTGATCCAGTCCGACAAAAGGTGCACGCAGTCACTTAGTCTCGGTACTGGCGCTGCGTGATTGACGCGTGTCAATTGTGACGGAAGACGTTAACAACGAATGTCGTGTCTCGTAGAGAGAGTGGTGTGATTGTACGTCATTGTACCCGTTACCCGGTCACATTGACCTTCCGACGCGACGGTCACGTTTATTTATTCAGGGCGTTTGATAAAAGTTCGACTTTGACTCGATGCCAAATTTGTTTAAGAAAATTATTTCGTACACAACAAAAATTGTGACAACTGTTATGAAGGCAATAATGATAATTAAGCAGTGACGATGACGATGTTGGGAAATGATGACGGTGATGATGATGACGACGACGACGACGATGATGATGATGATGACGACGACGATGATAATGACGACGATGATGGTGGTGGTGGTAATACCAATTGTGACGAAGGGGGAATAAGAATATATCCAATAAACAACACGAACAATAACACTACAACTACTACAAGATAATAGTCGTTGTAAATGTTGCGGATGTCACTTGTGCTGTTAAGTTGTTACGTATAACAACACATGACCATAGGTATGTGGCTGTGTGCTAACAATCATGTGACACTCATGTGACATTGGTATGTGACTATGTCAACAATCATGTAACATTGGTATGTGACTGTGTCAACAATCATGTGACTGTTTCAACAATCATGTGACATTGGTATGTGACTGTATCAACAATCATGTGACATTGGTATGTGACTGTGTCAACAATCATGTGACATTGGTATGTGACTGTGTCAACAATCATGTGACATTGGTATGTGATTATATCAACAATTATGGTTCGCAACACGCAACGCAATGAAGCCGACGTTGGGTTTCACCTTCCGACGGAAACCGCAGAACGGGACGTTTCAATTCACGAACCTACACAGGCGGGTAAGACGTAGCAGGAAGTAGCGGGCATACAGAGGATACAGCGTGCAAACATACAACTAATAAAAGCACCTGAGAACAATCTCGACTGATCGGGCGCAATAGAAATACGTTTATTGTTATTATTATTATTATTATTATTACAATGACCTTGCACAATTGCCGATGTGGCGTGCAGGCCAAAGATAAGGAGTTCGTGAAAATAGAGAAAAGAAATTCCGACCCGCATACATGAGATCGTGTATCATCGAGTGCCAAGCCAAGCACGCCCCCGGTCAAACAGTATGTTATCTATTACCTACTGAAGCAAACTGTGCCATACATGACTTTGAAGACGAAGACAATAATAACCACTCCGCAGTAGAGCGCCACAAACCGAATAGCATCGTCCGTACTGGTCTGACACTGCAGAGTTCAGCGTCATTGCTAAATACCCGGCTAAACAACAGAAACGATCTTAAATGTGCAGACTAATTACCAAAAAGGCACGACTTGCGACAGTCCACTGTATGAGTACCAGGTAACATGTAACAATACGTTGTCTATGACAGTCCACTGTATGAGTACGAGGTAACATGTAACAATACGTTGTCTATGACAGTCCACTGTATGAGTACGAGGTAACATGTAACAATACGTTGTCCGTGACAGTCCACTGTATGAGTACGAGGTAACATGTAACAATACATTGTCCGTGACAGTCCACTGTAAGAGAACGATGTAACATGTAACAATACGTTGTCCGTGAAAGTCCACTGTATGAGTACGAGGTAACATGTAACAATACATTGTCCGTGACAGTCCACTGTAAGAGAACGATGTAACATGTAACAATACGTTGTCCGTGAAAGTCCACAGTATGAGTACGAGGTAACATGTAACAATACATTGTCCGTGACAGTCCACTGTAAGAGGACGAGGTAACATGTAACAATACGTTGTTCGTGACAGTCCACTGTATGAGTGAGAGTGACTATGCTACCTCCTATATAAATCACCCAACCACTGATATCACAAGCAATCTTTTATATCAGCTATTAGTCACTGTTTGCATAAATATTACGCACATTATTATCACAGATAAGTACATTTTAGTATGCATATATTTGACCATCAGATATCGCTACAGATATGTTACCGCTCCATACATAACTTTTACTTTCAGCAAACAATAACGTGTAGCATCGCAATAGTATATAAATTACAGGAAACATTAGTACCTGCTAACGTAAGAGGTGTTATATTGACCAATTGCACCAGTGAATGTATCACGTAATGTAACACATTATGTGAATTATGAATTATGAATGAATTATGAATTATTGAATTATTAACATTATGTGAATGTATCACGTAATGTAACACATTATGTTTTGACGAGTTAAAACAAACTAATCAATTCCACAGCACGATATGACGTAATGATAAGGCTGAACGTAACAAAATATATGGGGGATGAGGTAAGGTGTTGTACGACGTTGTGAAGTATATGCCAGTTTGATTGACATCATGTATATGCCAGTTTGATTGACATCATGTATATGCCAGTTTGATTGACATCATGTATATGCCAGTTTGATTCTCAAGTCTCAAGTGGTTTACTCCAAACAGCCCAAACTTGGGCTAACGCAGGAGTTTGTGGTGGACTGTGCGCATGCGCTGTGGGTGGTACATTCGATTAAAAGACTAGTATCATTAATGTTGCTGAAATGTTTTTTATGTGATAGTTTTATTTATTTTATGTATAGGATGTTTAACGAAAATTTTTAATAGGTTGGTTGTGTGTATGGATACTGTCGCTGCCTTGCTACATGCACACATAGACAGTCTCCATACCCACACCATGGATACGTTTACGCTGAGGTGATTGACTATCATGTATATGCCAGTTTGATTGATATAATGTATATGCAAGTTTGTTATTCAGTCATTAGGAGGTGTTTAATCGACATATTAAGCCTATATTAGTAACAAAAAAGCAGCTTTCGAAAAACTTGTAGTTAAACCACCCAAGTGAATATTGCTACATTTTAGGCATCCACATTTTTTTAGTAAGGGTGGTCCTGGCGGGCCTTACAAAATTACCTGTCATATTAAACCATGCTTTTTCTAGACATTAAGTGTCCAAGTGATGTTTACATTCACGGATTTTCATTACGTTTGCGGTGATATTTATCTTCCTTGTGTTTCATTGTCAATGTGAGCGATGATGTAACCGTCTGGTGTACACGATTCAAATCGCGTCGAACCTGGAGAACAGTGCGTTGACTACACTTCTGTAGTGTTCTGTGCATTCATTGGTCGAATGAGTACAAATTATTTTATCAATCTCGACCTGGCGAGCACAAAGACGACTGACACTTAGATCCACATCTGTGAGACATGCCTCTCGGGCCACTGAGTGCGGCCCAACAGATGAGATAAGTGAGGGAGGCATATCTTACAACGTGAATAAATCACACAAAACATAATTACATCCTGCTTGGATCTGTGTCGCTCGCTTTTTTCAGTTCGCAATGTTGGTGCGTGCGTGCGTGCGTGCGTGCGTGTTCGTTCGTGTGCGCGTGTGCGTGCGTGTGTTTGTGTGTGTGTGTGTGTGTGTGTGTGTGCGTGCGTGCGTGCGTGCGTGCGTGCGTGCGTGCGTGCGTGCGTGCGTGCGTGCGTGCGTGCGTGCGTGTGTGTGTGTAAGCAGCACACCAATTACAAACAATATGTACAAAGACACATAAAACACAATAGCACCGCATAATTTCTATTTACACAGTCTGCGTGTAGAACGTCGGCAACAAACGTTTCCTCGTCATATTCTGGTATAGACCCCTGGAGAGTCCGCTGCGACTCTACTGCAGTCCACACTGACTGCTCGGCGTCTCTCACGCCCCCGGCCGGGAAACAGCTCCGGCAGAGGGAGCTAGAATCGGCGGGTTACAGATAGAGGCCATCACTCTTTGAGTCCACGACAGGTTACACATTTACCCGTGTGTGGGATATTTTACTGGCATAGACACCAGGTAGAAGGGACCAACGCGTTTTAGTGTATGTTCCGAAAGACAAGCCCAGGATTCAAAACATCAGCAGGTGGTTTTGAACCCCGGTCACTTCGACCGAAAGTCCGACGCTCTACCACAGGTGGTTTTGAATCCCGGTCCACTGGACCGAGAGCCCGACACTCTATCACTCGACCACCGTTTCCTGACGGTCACGGTAAACCGCAGAATACACATGCACAGTTAAAGCGACTGCGTCTCCTTTGGTGTCATTAATTCGACCTCTTGTGAAGCCACACGACCGAGACCGCGCTAATTCTGCTAGTCGGAATATTCAGCTGCACACGTTGATCTTTGTGACTAACACCGCAGAATAAACGGCGCACGGTTGACGGCGTCATTCGTCGCGCTGTTCTGACGTCGAATCGCCGACGACCGTGATGGCCGACACTGTCGACTGCCTCCGACCGATCGCCTCCTGGTCCAAGGGCCGCCGATACCTGCGCAACTGTCGCTGCCGTTCCCTCCAACTGGACCGCCGCGTTAACAGCGCCCACACGTCTCGCCTGAACACGGAGCTGGAGCTGCAGTACAAGACGAAATTGATGCTATGGTTCAAGTACATCATTAAGTTCGTCACCGTAAACACGACCTCCTCGCCGTCGGTCATGTTCCACCAATGAGCCGCCTTGCGGCCGGTCAACATGAAGTACAGCGGGCACTCGAGCACCAGGAAGGCGACAGAGGCGCTCACACACATCACCATCGTCCTCGTCGTGGCCCCGCCGCCAGATATCGCGACCACCTGTCTGTTCGACTCGACGATCGTCTTGATGATCAGCGAGTTGCACACGACAATGACGAGGAAGGGAATGATGCCGAGACTGGCGGCCGTCAGCCACGGGAGGATGTTATTCGAGAAGAGCTCGTACTGCGTCTTGCAGTGGCTCAGCAGTTCCCCGTCTTCGTCGTACGCGTCTCCACGCGTCCAGAATATGTGCAGGTTCTGTTTGAGCATAATACTAATTATAATGATGATGATGATGACGACGACGACAACGACAACACAAATAATAATAACAATAACAACGACAACAACAACATAATAAAGCCAATAAAACAACAACTGAAATACCATTAAAGGAAACATTAGAGAAAATCATGATAATGTTGTAATTATAATGATAATATAAACAATAGTACGACCACAATTATAAACATTTACATAATCACGACATCAAAATATTATCTTAATGGCAATAATAATAACATCTGGAAGATCGACCACAAATACGGTGATTGATGCAATTATGTAATAACTAACACAAATACTAATACAAATGTTAATACTAATACTACTAATAATAATATGTAATATCAATAATAATACTAAAACAGTAACAACGACAATAACGACAACAACACTACTACTAATAATCCGGTGATGCCGGACCAAGAATATGGACATGTGACCGGGGCGTACCTTCAACATGGCGCATAATAACACGAGGCCGCTGCACGCGACTGCGCATGACGATGATATACAGCGACGCCGCCTGACGGAGCGAATGATCTTCCAGCATCGGTCGACCGAGAACATGACCAGTAGCCACGTGGCCGTGTCGCCGGCTGTGAAGTGAAGGTATCTCTTCCAGCGACATGTCCATGACGACAGCTCCGTCAATCTGCGAATTAAGTGCTTTGCGTAACGTGTGTTTTTGTATGCAAAACAATTTCATTTTGGGTTGGGTAAAATATTCATCAAGTTGGTATTTGAAAGATTATACAATTTTATTTTTGGCACACTCCAGAAGTTAGCTTACTTTTGAAATTTCGACTACCTTCTGTTGTCGAAATTAAGTTCTTTATCTGCTCGCCAGGTGGTATGGTAAGCAGAAGAAGATTGTCCCACACGTTGCTAAGCTTTTCGCTACATCAGAAGAACTAAATCACACAATTAAATTTCTGAAGAAGACAACCTAAGGCTGTTGTTTTTGTTATGGTGGTGGTGGTGGTGGTGGTGGCGGCAGCGGAGGCGGCGGCGGCGGTAGTGGTGGTGGTGGTGGTGGTGGCGGCAGCGGCGGCGGCGGCGGCGGCGGTGGTGGCTGTAGATAATTTATTCCATTAATTTCTTGTCCTCAGTGAGAAAGACTACTTCCTCATATCCTATTTCTTAAGTGAGAACAACACTTGTCTACTTGTCCTCAGTCATTAATGTCGGTCGTAAGTTCCGAACAAGTAACTGTCGTCCGGGGAAACACCGGGACCTTCTGTGCTTCAGTCAACCAATCACAGCCGGCCAACCGGTAACTATGCGCGAAATCTCTCTAAAAAAAACCCGAACACTGAAATCGGGACACGGAATCTAATCGCTGCAGGCGTTGCATTGTCATCGATATACGCTTTCCAAAAGGGATATATTTTACCGAGACGTTGATTACAAGAGCGTTAATGCCGACCGAGTGTGAAACAATCGACTACACGACAATGAAGGAATTTCAACGGACATGTCATTGCTCTTGCAGTAGCGTAAAGCTGCATACAATGTCTGCGTTTGTTCGCGTCTGTTTTGTTCGCGACGTGCCGACTGCACACGAAAGGCTCATATGAGACTGTTGTGAAAAAAAGCACAAACTGTACAACGGTAGATTGTATAGCTGGTACACGTCTAAGTGTGAAATCTACCCTACATTCATCGTCTCATATTCATTCATCGTGTTACTTAACGTGATTAACAATGCAACGCCTTATGAATAAATTTTAAAAATAGATGCATATAAAGCACACCATAGAGTTAACCAATGGACATTTGTTAAAAACTGCGTAATCGAAGTTTGCCTATGTTGTACGTACGTGTTCTTTTATACCGGTAGTGAAATCTTTAATGTATCAAACTGTGTTAGACGAGGAGGCATGTTTCCTCAATATTTATTTACAGTATGTGTCGATGATTTCAATAATATATTAAATTAAAATTACATGAACAGCATAGGCGGATTTTAAGATGCAACAAATGGGATAGTGTCAGTGGTGTGGTTGTTAACAATTTTAAGATGCAACAAATGGGATAGTGTCAGTGGTGTGGTTGTTAACAATTTTAAGATGCAACAAAGGGGAGAGTGTCAGTGGTGTGGTTGTTAACAATTTTAAGATGCAACAAATGGGATAGTGTCAGTGGCGTGGTTGTTAACAATTTTAAGATGCAACAAATGGGATAGTGTCAGTGGTGTGGTTGTTAACAATTTTAAGATGCAACAAATGGGAGAGTGTCAGTGGCGTGGTTGTTGAATTTTTTAAGATGCAACAAATGGGATAGTGTCAGTGGTGTGGTTGTTAACAATTTAAAAATGCAACAAATGGAATAGTGTCAGTGGTGTGGTTGTTATCAATTTAAAAATGCAACAAATGGGATAGTGTCAGTGGTGTGGTTGTTAACAATTCCATTTATAAATTTGACGCCATCTCTAGCGCAGGCAAATTCACGGTTTTAGTGTATACGACATTGAAGTCGATTCGATAACGCTTAATGGACCCACGTGATGTAGAAGGACCACTTTATTGTGTACAACGTATGTGGCGTATCTCTATATTTTTTATTATGTATTATATTTTAATTAATTACGTTAATTACTTTAGTTAATGATTACATTTGCTGACTTATGAATGACAGTGTGGATAATATGAACTACAAACCAAATATCTCCGCAAATATTTCCATATCATTCTTTTAGCTCATGTACAGTGAACAGCCAAAAACCACGAAACTAAAACTAAGGCACAGCCTCATAGTACGCTACATGAAGATATGTGTCAATGTTTAGTGTTCATTCAGTGACACAAAGTTATTACACTACGACTGACAGGGCTGACAGGGCTGACAGGGTTGGCAGGGTTGACAGGGCTAACAGGGTTGACAGGGCTGACAGGGTTGACAAGGTTGACAGGGCTGACAGAGTTGGCATGGCAGGGTTGACAGGGCTGACAGGGTTGACAGGGCTGACAGGGTTGACAGAGTTGGCAGGGTTGATAGGGCTGACAGGGTTGACAGGGTTGACAGGGCTGACAGGGTTGACAGGGCTGACAGGGTTGACAGGGTTGACAGGGCTGACAGGGTTGATAGGGTAGATAGGGCTGACAGAGTTGGCAGGGTTGACAGGGCTGACAGGATTTACATAGTTGACAGGGCTGACAATGTTGACAGGGCTGACAGGTTTGACATGGCTGTCAGGGCTGAAATGTTCACGAGGGGTGGGCTTCATCTAAGTGTTTGCGGAAAAACCCTCAGCAGCAGTCGAAAGTAGCATGGGTAACATCCAAAGTATTTCTTGCAGTAATCATTGTTTAAATTAGAAGCGCGGAGGGATACTTAGAAGTGTCTCAAGCAGAACAAGAGGCCACTACTACACACAAACCATAAACAAAATATCCGGAAAACATCTCTGAAACTGGTTATGAATGTGTGTGTTTAAATGTCAGGAGCATAGCAAATAAGAAAAACGAATTAAACTTCATGGTAGAAGATATTAACCGTCACATATTTGGTATAACCGAAACATGGACTAACATAGACATAGCAAATGCTGAATTAGGACTGACAGGATACGTAATATTTTAAACAAATTATAAACAAAACTCGGAAACTATTTAGAATCATTCAGGGGGCTACTTGATATCGGGGGCGATGCCAACTTTTTAATAGTTATGCTTACCAAAAATAAGGATTTCACCGGGTTTCGTTTATCAGTAGCAACGAGTGCAATACCGAAAGTGACGTAATTATAAAAGCGAAAGAGGTAAATATAATTACCAACACAGGTTTCCATATCCGCTAACATCAAGGTGTTTACCGAGGAAGTCCAGTTTGTTTACTAGGTACTCGTGTCGACGTTGTCAAGATAATAATTCCATGTATGCAACAATAGAGCGTGGGAATTTTCTAAAAGAAAGATTTAACTGCAAGAGTATACCATTTGAACGACTGATGATCTAATCAGCCGTCGATGAAAGTTTAAAGTACAATTCTTTTGCTTATGAAAATCCAATTGTTGGCATTTCCCCACATAGTATTAAAGTGACGTGTTGTCAATCATCTTCTCACAGAGGGAAATAAATGAACGGAACAAATTATCTACAAATTGTGTAAATGCTAGCAGCGTGAAAATGGTATAAAAACAAAATAAGACAAATATCTCCGAAGGGCAGCTTACACATAAATTAATATTTTTTTTTACTTTCGATAAGCCAATGGGTTCTTTGTCCACACGCATCTGGTTTTTTTGTGTTGAACACCAATCTTGCTTATAATCACGCAATATCTTTTCCGTATTCTTTGATTTATGGCCACGTTGCGAGGGGGGATTTTTCAGGAAACCTGAATTGATAGTATACCACTTTCGCTGTCGCTATGCTTGTGCCTAATTCCTCTGATTCAGGGTATCAACAAGACTATATTTTAAGGCATAGTAACGTAGAGCCCCAGTTTCCAGTAACCATCTGAAGGATACTAAATAGTTTCTGAAAGTTGCTTAGTGGAGTGCGACACAAATGTAATGTTAGGGTCGAACTGAAGTTTCACGACGTGGTCAGCTGAGTGACACGTTAACGTAGCGGAGACATCAAGACGTCAGCACAAGACATCGATGTATTCATCCGTGATGGTAAATACACATTACCAAATGGCTAGTCGGAGTGTTAAAATGTGCAGGTTGTTTGTATATTAATAGCACGGATACGCACGAATTCGATCTTCAACAAAGATACATTTAGATGTGACTACCCTTCGTGACAACAACCAAGGTTGAATCTAACCCCGGCCAATCATGCACTCCATTACTAGATTCACATTGCAGTGTTTGTAACAACAGAACATGTACCGTGTACTCCGTGTCGTTTATACTGACTGACTGACTGACTGACTGACTGACGACTGAAGACAGGCTAACTAACTGACGACAGGTGTGCTGGTTGGCTGATGATAGATGACTGATGATAGGCTGACTGACTGACTGACTGTTCTGTTCACCCCTTTACAACACAATATTACTAATCATACCTAAATTATTCATTGCTGGCTGACTGACTGGCTAGCTGGCTGACTGACTGATTGATCTCAGTTTCATATGTTGTAAATTATGTTCGATTTTGTCATCATGATTTCGTACTGGTCGTTCGAAATAAATTATTGATTGGTTGATTGATTGATTTATTTATTTATGGATTGATCGATCGGTCGATCGTTCGATCGATCGATTGATCGATCGATCGATCGATTGATTGATTGATTGATTGATTGGTTGATTGATTGACTGATTGTTTGATTGATTGGTTGATTGATTGGTTGATTGATTGATCGATCGATTCGATAAGTCTGAATGAAAGTGATGAAAGTACGAAGACCCTGCACACTTACTTGAGTATGTCAGTGCTGGAGAGCCACTCGTTGAGCAGTCCGAGAATGAGGGTGGCGGTGTCTGCGAGCGCCATACAGAACAGGAAGACTGTGGCTGGCGTCCGTCGCACCCCGTCCCGGCGTAACACCAACATGATGATCGCGTTCCCGCAAAGGCCGAATACAAGCAGCTGCAGGAACACGGACCGACATTTATTGACTATAGATACACGGACCAGTGCAGATTAGATATCATAAAGCACTCAATCTTACAGAGGACGATAAACGAATGAAACAAATTATCTACTGGTTGTGTAAACACTATCAGGTTCACGGACCAACTGTTATGTATTACAGATACACGGACCAACATTGTTAACTGCAGATACACGGACCGACGGTTATTGACTGCATATCAGACATCGGGCAATTAACTTTAAAGGTTACAAAGATTATAATTAACTCGGAAATTCTTCAATTAAATTATATTATATTAACCTCCACGTTTTTCAATTAAATTAAATTAACTTGCGCATTTCTCAGATGAGCTACATTAAATTACTTTACAATTAACTTTTTTGTGTTAACAAGTAACATTAAATCGCAGTAGGTTTATTCATTATATATGTGTGTGTGTGTATATATATATATATATATATATATATATATATATATATATATGTACAGCACCCTTACTCATTAGGTGTTGCGTTACCTTTAATAGCATTTGATTTGTTACCATTGTTAGTTTACCATTGTTAAGGGTTTAGCCCAATTTTTCATGTATACTATTTTGCTGGTGGGATCGAGTACCCTAGCCTTTCTGTTTGTACATGTATGTGTATGGCTAATCAACTTGGTAATTACGCCCCTACTATGGCATTTGTAACCAATTGTGATTGTCACTCCTATGTAGGGGCTCTTCGGCATTCCATGCCTATGATTACTGTATTAATGGATAGCCATTTTCTCACTCATACATGTTTTCAGTTATGACTGATATGTACAGAAACTAGCTCAGGCTCCACACCAGTTTTTTATATCATTAAAACCAGGCAGTCATATTAATTTGGGATATTAAATTCAATGACATAAGACGCAGGCATGCGCCCAGTGCCGGAGCTTTAGTGAGCCGTTTCTATAAAAGTCGGTTGTACATACGTTTTTACTTGCACAGGTGATATAGCAGCAGCATGTATATATTGAATACTATAGACACTGTTCATGCACGATAGATACGCCCCATTACAGCCTGCCTGATAACGACAATCACTCACTTGAATTCTTTGCTACTTTTTTCTGTCTACGTACCTCAAGCCCTGAATATATTAGTATCTGATCTGACAGCGACTTTGACGCCGGCCGTGTCACCGATGTTGATGTGATGTCGATGCTGGAGTCGGTGAAGGTGAAAAACTCCGCTGTCGCGGTGTCCATGTCATTCATCGTAAAGGCCAGACACAGTCGAGTTGCCCGGGGGTAGACAATGTTCGGAAGCTTGATACTGTCACGGTGGTCTAGCTCCCGACAGACGGACGGACGGACGACGTGTGTCGTCGCTGTGCTAGCCTGGCTAGACAATCTGTGAGTATTGTACGGTTCGTTCGAGGTAATTCTGACACTCAGTGCGTTCTCCGTAAACACGAACAGATCCGCCTCGTGTATACGTCTACCTTCATGTCGTCAACTATCAGTGATATTCCAGGACGCGATTCGTTCGTGTCGTCAATGCGCTAACTAATTGAGATTGATACTTGGTCTATACCTGTGAGCGTTCAAGAGCGAGTGACGCGGCGTAATCCGGAAGAACATTAATCAAACGTAAACATAAACAGGAGTGTTGATTTAGGTAGCCCCGTGTTTGGATTCTCCGAATCGACTATCACGATGTTTATATATTACAACATAACGCAGCAGCAATGTAACACCGACAGCTTGCTCCATAGACTCGTACCCGGCACTTCCCCGTTGTTTATAAACGCTCACATCGATAGGTGGAATATTACACGTCGCGTCATCGCACGCCTGGCTGCACGTCACGCATCGCCGCACTGCACCGCTCGGTTTCGTTGCACACAACGCGAAAAAAGGCGCATGCGGCTTACAACTGTTTCTAAATCCGAGCTGTTTCCTTCTCATGCAAAGCGTGTACGCGGGCCTCCGTATTCCCTGCGCCCGGTGGTACATCGCCATGTAAATTACGACTTGTTAGCAAGAGTATCCTAAAAAACAGTCGGCCTTAGTTGAGCGGGTGTAGAAAGCTTGTTCACTGGAGCATGACGTCTAACGTGACATGGCAGATGGTGCGACATATTGCCCACATTCAACTCTTCTTACAAGTAATTTGAAAAAGTTGAAAACTCATTTAAACACTTTTTTGAACATTCAAACGTATTTGAGAACGAACTCATTGGAAAACAAACTTGTTGGAAAACTCAATTCTAAACTTATTTCTAAACTTATTTTAAGACACGTTTAAAAAACACATTAATTTTTATAACGCATTTCAAAACGCATTTCGCATTGCGTGTGCTCGTGCGTGCTTGCGTGTTTGTGTGCGTGAGTGCGTGTGTGCGTTGACAGAGTGATGATAGGTTGGCTGACTGACTGTTTAATCGATTGGCTGACGACGGACTGACTGACTGACTAACTAACTGACTGGCTGGCTGGCTGGTTAATTGACTGACTGACTGACGACTGAGGACAGGCTAACTGACTGACGACAGGTTGACTGGTTGGCTATCTGACTGACTGACTAATTATAGGCTGACTGACTGACTGACTGATGGTAGGCTGACTGACTGACTGACTGACTACATTGCCCAGCAGTCCACCAACATATGTAACCACAGTAAGATCGTAAACATTCACTCGCCGTCTTTCCTGATCATGTGCTTGTCTACACCTGTAAGCACACACGCACACACGCACACACGCACACACGCATACACGCACACACGCACGCATGCACGCACGGAGTGAAAACAAATTTAAGAGCAGGCACATGATATTATTACAAATAAGCACCTTGATATCTTGTTTTAGCAACATTTGTTGTTAAAAGTTAACCATAGGTAGTAATTCAGTGTAGTTTAAAGTAGGTCACGGATATGTCGAACGAACGAACGAACGAACGAACGAACGAACGAACGAACGAACGAACGAACAAACGTTGTGGTCAGCTGTGTAGATAGTAAATAGGTAGCAAGTATAAATTTGTAAATCTAAACTTAAGATTTAATAATCTAAAGTGTGTACTAGAACACAAAAACAGGCTTTGTGACGATTACCTAGTATAAATTGTAAACACAATTGATTGTAAATAATCATAAATTGAATTTGAACATGGCGCCGTGCAAATGACAAGTTAATGCGAAGCGTAATTTTACATGTTCACGTAATGACAGTTGGGTAGACTTTGCAAAGTCGCAGATGTAGTGTCACAAGGGAAGATGAGGAAAGCCCTGGTATTCCTATTATTTGGAAAAGTAGATAAAGTAGTAAGTTGAGGAGAGGATAGCACAGTAGCCTACCAGGGGCAAGATAGACGTATAGAAGATAGCACAGTAGCCTACCAGGGGCAAGATAGACGTATAGAAGATAGCACAGTAGCCTACCAGGGGCAAGATAGACGTTTAGAGGATAGCACAGTAGCCTACCAGGGGCAAGATAGACGTATAGAAGATAGCACAGTAGCCTACCAGGGGCAAGATAGACGTATAGAACAGGAACAGGAACAGGAAATATTTATTCGTCCCAAAAACAACAAAACAGAGTATTCAACACAAAAACCATACAATATATTACATCTATGTCGACATAAGAAAACGAAGTGGTAAGAATATAGAGTACGGTCTGAAAATAAAAGATAATGTCATATAAGGGACG